>WSZQ02069722.1:0-11244 GCA_019419845.2 Weissflogia rhopalogaster
AAAACACAAAAGTTAAATAATTCATAAATATCGATTTGCATAAATTACGTGCGTACAGTTCGTCCTTCGCAGGCCTTCCGGGCGGTAGCAGAGAACGAATTGTAATTATGTACGCCTAGAAATGCAACAACAACGTTTTGCTTTTTACCACTTTATATTGCATATTACCGGCGCCTGCACATGAAGCCAAGCTGAAACTGAGAATGCGAGCTATATACTCGTTCATATACAATCTTGATACTACCGACCAGCAGAACTAACAATGTTTAATGTTACGACCTACCAGGCTTTGTGAGTTTAACATGATTAAAGAAACTTTGTCAAGATCATTAATAAATGTTTTTAATTTTATATACAGTGAATCCTACTTAATCGAAACACTTCTAGTTGTCACAATTATCCGAAATGCCTTACACCCGTTCTCTCTCAACATCAGCAGCTCGGCACACATTTTCTTGGGCAGCATGAGAAATTACCTATTTTGATATCGGTATCTTTCATGATTTTAATGTTAGCAAGGAATTTATAAAAGTTAGTGCATGATTTGCTCAAATATATAAGATATACGTGTGAAGATATGGTTAAACGACTTATTAAAAAAGTGTGTTCAAACTCGATCTAGGTAGTTTAACCGACAAAGTAAGGGTACGGGTACCAGGTCAGCGGCGACAACCGCTACATGCAGCTCCTAGACGCGCTCGGTCTGATCAAAGTTTTCAAGTTCGTAGAAATATCACAAATATTGCGGACCCTCAGTTAATGCCTCATGTGACATCGTTATCTTTCTTTGTTTGAACATTAGCATGGAATTTATAAAATTTAGTGCATGTTTGCTAAAATATATGAGATACAAGTATAGAGATATGTTTAAACGGCTTATTTTGACTAAAAGTGCGTCCTAAACTCAGTTGTTCAGTATTTCATTGTAGTTTAAGAAGTTTACATGAGTAAATTTCCTCAAAACTTAATTTACCAAAAGAGTATTTTCATAGTCGCATTTTTTTATATAACCCTTCCTTATTTATCATTAAATCTCAATTCACACAAATTATACATGTTTCATCTATCCTGAAATCAAAACCTTGTGGTTTTACATAGATTACGAGAATGGAAAGTAAGGATAAGACGCGTAGACGAACGAGGAAGTCAAAATATTAAAGTAGCTAGTTGAGCACATAAATTCTAATCACGTCCATGATAACTCGCTTATAAGAACTTACCCAGCAATAAATATATCAGCCCTCATAAATAGTAAGTATACTGTATTGAAATATAGATTATTAAGTTTCATTACTTGAAAATAGGACGGTGTCATTTCATTTTTAATCCTCTATTATTATTCCAATGACTATTAATGAACAACAATTATTAGAAAAATACTAGCCTTTTGTGTTACAACACTAACATGATACTAATAACGACGATGATACATATTTTATGCCTATACATAATTTCATATATACTTGTTCGACCTATTTCCAATCCAACAAACTAAAATTAATCAATATTTATTCAGGAGAGTTGATTTATGTAGAGAATATAACAACATTCTTTATAATTTGCCTGATATTTGACGTTTTTCAATATTTCTATATTATTTATTTCATATATAAATTTGACTGTGCCAATAAAGTTGTTACATGCTCAAATTTCATACACCGACGGTCTATGCAAATATTTTCGATTGTATTATTGATACAAAAATTAATTTGTTTCCTCTTCTATATTTCTGTGTATATTTATTTATTTTTTGTTGTTTCATTCCAAAATATTAAAATTTGTTTGATACTTTTAATCTAAATGAATATTACGTGAAAATTAAATAAGAGAAGTGGTTAATTAAACGATGTTTATCCTTTGCAATATTCAAGCAACTTTATTAAATTACCTCCTTTTTTATCTCGACGAAATTAATATATTTTAAATAAATGAAATGTATTCATAGAGCTTGTTCTCATTTCATTTTATGTATATTTTTAATTAGCGAAAATGAAAATATATATTATACTTACATATTTCGTGTTTATTTATAGGATTGTTTACAAAGCAGTATGTTTCCTTTTCAGATTCATGTAATGAACCACTTGGGATGGAATCTGGAGATATTCCGGATGAAGCAATCTCTGCTAGTTCATCATATGTACCAAATGTTGGGCCAAGGAATGGCAGGTAAATATAATTAGTAATACTATGTCTAAATATAAAATACATTCAAGTATTCTCGAGGAATATGGGTTATTTTTGCGAATTTCACCGCGCCCGGTCAGATTAAGTTGGTTTAATCGGCGTGTAAAGAAAGCAGCCGGTGTTTTAATCGACAGAGATAGAGGACGTATACCAACCAGGTCGGTGCCGACTGCCAATATATGCAGTGACATGAAGGCGCCCAGTCCAATCATGGTCTTAAAAGTAGTTAAATCACAAAAATTTGTTAATTAAATTAATTAATTAGGTTGACAACTGCACGATAAGAAAAAGGTCACACGGTATTTTAATTGCATAAAACATAACAAGTTGCTATCTAAATTCTCTAAATATAATCAAAACCTACAATATTTATGCTATTTTTAAAGTCACATTATTAAGTTATCTACAAATTACCCTACATAAACTACCAAAAAATTAGCCCTATCTAAGGTAGCGTAAGTAATTCGCCTTGGTCGTAGATTAGAGTCAAATCGAATTCATAAAGACCTTCCGTATTGGCTCAGGTGCTACTTTGTCGAGCGTCTAATACTTTTCCCTTTCGCTGGCTTCCGAACGAGGCACACACCACTTTAAACTGCGCCATCGGTGCCACCGTACATGTACTTGGCCCATGTCCGCCTCACGCACACCGTAGACGCCGCCGCCTTCTGCAGTCGGCGCCGCCGCCTGTAAATAGTGAATGCAAAGTGCTTTCGTGATGCTCGGCGCAGAAGTAGCAAAAAGTTGCGAGGACTTGAGCGCGCTGCACGACGAAAACGAGGACGTGGCAAAGACGTAAAGCGTCGGCTAAAATTCGCAGGGCTGCGAAGGTGCTCCAGAAATGGTCGAATGTCTTGAATATGGAGCACACAAGTGTGCGGAGGATGGCAAAGGCAATACACACGCGGCGCTTGTGCACATATCACAAGCAGAAGGCATACATAAATGCATCCTTCGGGATAGATTAGACAGATTCATGAGGTCGGACGTGTAATGACTTCACATTTCTTGTTTGCTGCATGTTTATGTGCATACATTTCTTTTCACACACGGTGGCGGCGTCTGGTGAAAGGCTCCTGTTGAAAAAGAGAACTGATTCAAGGAAAGGGGAAAATGTAAAAAGGGAATATAATACGGAGTGAACTCAGCGTGGCAGCTTTAGTTTCGAGCTTTGTCGGTTGCGAGTAACAGACAAAGGAATATTAAATTAGATACACGGAGAGGTCACATATATCCACTGGTTCAGGTTAATTAAATTACAAAATTGTAATTTTTTATTTACTGGAACAGATGTTGATTACATTTTTTGAAACTTGTGTTTTACTGGTCTCAGAAAGATGGTTAACTTGGAATTTCCAAAAATTAGATTTGATATAACTGGGCGTCTCAGTCGAGTATAATTAGTTTCTAGTCTTATTCTACTTGTACTCCAAATTTCATGCAAATTGAAGAGGTCAAATACGTATCCTCTCTTTGTGAGACTCTTACTTTTTTCGAAAACATGTATACCAAATTTCCTGCAAATCGAAGAGGTCAGGTGCGTGTCCTCTACTTGTGAGACTTAAGATTTCGAATTTAAATTCCTTTCACACTTTTGTTTTTTAACAATACCAATTTTACCTAAACAAACGTAATGTTACTGTAATTTTTACACAAAACTATCAACTATTATCAACGTACGGTCATTCTAAACCACAGTTATTATCAGACACGACCTCGCGTAGGGTTGGGTTAGCGAGCAGTAAATCTTGAACCTGTCCGAGGCGTCTCGGTGGCAGGCACTGGAAGAGGTACTTATCTAGTGCATTCCCAATGCCACGTTCATACAATTCCCTCTTGGTCGGCACGGCTGTGGTGGCGGCGGCAATGCGGTAGCACATTCCCGCCGCTATTACCATGGCACTGCCACATTTACAAACGCGGGGAACGCAGAGATTTCTGGCGACCGCCACCGCCATCGCTATTGTCTCTCTTGTTGCTAGAAGTGGTTAAGACTGCTGTGGGGGGCCGGAGGCGTTCCTGGAGGTGGGGAAGGTCGTCAGGGGGCGGCGGGTAATGGACGGGGGGCATGGCATAGCGAGTCTTTGCATTGGCTGCACGAATCCGACGACCAAATATAACCGTAGTTTCCGGCTAGACGCTTTTGCAACAGCTACTAAACCCTACTCATCCGACTGCATATTCGCTCGCATCGGTGACTTTATGATCCCATTCCATTTTCAAATTCCTGCCGGCCGCAACAAAGCCATTCTTGCGCTATACCGATTAAAATTAAACAATTTTAATAGAAGACTGGAATTTAATTGTTGTTTTGTTCCCCATTATCGTTGCAATTGTATTACCGTATAAATTAACTCTATTTTTTCTGTTTATAGTACGTTAAATTATTTAATAAATTAATATATTATGATTATATTCTAGTCATTATAGAATATGATAAACAGCAACACATGCAATTGAGGTTAAATGCTAATGAACATAAAAGAAGTTTTTGAGTAATTATTATATAAAGAAGATAAGAGACATTTCTGAGTAATTACTTTTTTTAATTTTTGCTTCTTTTTTTAATTTTATTTTTATTCGTTATTTTATTTTCTCTTACATTACTCATAAACATATGATTATTTTAGTAATTATAGTTTCTTGTCTTGTACTATGCATTTACCAAATTTCGTTCAAATCCATAAGTGCTTAATTGTGCCCTCTCCTTGCAAGGAACACAAAATAAAAGAATTTATATCAATATAGTTCTTATTTTTGTTTGTTTTTTACAATCTATCAAAGTTTCCCAAACCAAAAACACAAAATAGTTCTACCCAGGGCAAACACAAGGGAAAACATTCAGTTCCCGACTAGAAATCCGTACCAAAAAGGCGATGTAAAAAAAATACCCAAGAGATTTGGGTTTTGCGCAACAATGGTCGTATTTCTCTTTTCAATATTCCTTTTTATTTCTTTACCTTCTTCCTTTTGACCTTTGTAGATACATTTTTTACAATTTGAATATTTGACCTTAACATATTCTAAGTAATTAAAAATGTTTTAAAAAAGTTACTCAGAAAAACCACTTGAGGACTTTCATTTCGTATTCAACAGCAAAAAACCTACATAAAAGGACGAAAAAATGTTAAAAGAAACGTCAGGCAACGCTTTAATAAAAATTCTTTGCCATCTACTCGTTCTCTAGAGCCTCAAAGCCGCAGAATCATGCAAATTGTTAAACATATTGTTACATAGTTTGAACGACAGTTTTCCAACAAGGATAAAACGACCATAAGACGAGCGGTTACAAAGAAGAAGAACAAGAAAACGACTTTCGCAACTCGGGCGAAAGGAAAAAGTAGGCAACTAATTACAAAAGAAACGTTTAAATATAGTAGCGATACGCAGCAGAAGTGCCTGAAAGTAGAGTAGAAAGTACACTAATTAGTTAGGATTATGCATGATTTATCTCCTTGCCACTGTTTTGTCGAAGAAAAAAAAAAGTCCTAGTTATGCCTTAATGATAAAGGATGTGTTGTTCTCTACTATACAGTTGTAGCGGGTGGAAATGCATTCCTTATCACGAGTGTTTGTAGACTTTGTTGGGTATAACTAGACGGGAATATGGCATTTGTAATAAACTGAGTTGGGTCGCATCAAGCCGTCGTCATGATATGATACGAACATCTCTAATGTTCCTACTTTCACCCCCGAAGCGAGGAACACATAATACGATATGTTATGTATGTTATATCATTATAACGCCGTGATTTGGGGGCGGCGCGCCACGTTTTTAGTACCCTACTAACCTCGAGGCCTTCTTAAATCTCATTTGGAGTGCTTTTATTGCGATCGTTAGATCCAATTCAGTTTTTACAAGGGAAATCAAGTCAAATCAATTGGTATCTTTCAGAAGGATGCCATATGGTTTTGATGTTATTGTTGTAGTTTTAATAAGATATACTAATCTGAAAGGTTGGGGAAAGGCAGAAAAGGGTTCAAAGCAATCATCAAGAGCACATTTATTAAGAACACGCATTATGGGACTACACATCATTGGAGTTTCCTGCTTAGTTTTAATTTAAAAAATACTAATCTATATGATTGGAGAAACAAACCTACAGGTGGAAGAAACCTATAAACCAAGGGATATTCTCGCTCACGAAAAAGAGCTACATATCAATGAATTTTTCCGCATTCATTCATTTATTTTAAAAGAAAAGAAAATTTATAATACGAAAAATTATAATACTATTGATTTACAATATACATCGTATACTCTACTCTTTCCCCTTTTACCCCATCCCCACGTCTTTTCACTTAATGTATATGCAACAGAGCATAAATACATTTTCATAAAGGTATGCGTAAGTTGGTGTGCATTTAATATGCACGTGCTAAATGAATCAATATACGTTGGCACTGCGGAGCATGCAGGTTAGTGACAGGATATAGACGAACATACGGGGCAGGATGCGTACGCCCCCGAGTTTCAATTCGCCTATCGTGCGTGAGGAGCGTCAATGTCCGGCGGCAGTTCTAATCATTAAGTAACTAGGCGCTTGTGCCATTTGAGTAAACTGCATGCACCCGTCGGTCGCCACCGTACCACCCCCCGTGCGCGCATACGAATGGGGTGATGATTGGAACGCTGTGCATGCGCCTGCAAATGGTTTCAGCGGAGTGTTGGCGGAAACATCAACTCGTGACATTCCGGTATTCGCACGGACAGCGGTGTGTTTACGGAATGCTCGGACATCCTGTGTACAAGTTTCATTCACACCTTAATACCTCTAATGATGTAGCATATTTCCACGCAAGTAATGCGGCTCAGTGACTTAATTTACTCTAACTAATCATCTACTTAACAACGTTTGCAGATAGCTTATCAACAAATTGTGAAGCTTTCACTTATAGGGACATTGGTGTGCTTATATTTTGTTTAATGGGCTTACAGACAGTCGTGACATTTGCTGTATATTTTGTTTAATAAATTCATTTTGTTATTATTTTCGGGAAGCGGCGGCTTGTCGTATTGTGGAGCTCGGTACTCGTTAGATCACCGCAGTTAAGCAACATTGGACGTGGCTACGTGTTGGATGGGCGACCACTCGGTCTCCCCATTCAACAATCGGCTGCGGCGCCCTCCACGAACTGCTCCGCTTGCAACGATCCCTGGAAAAACCCATATGCACAGTGTTCAGAGCGCTGAACAGGCAATGCTAAAAAAAAAACGCCAAAAAAAATAATTTCGGGGTAGTTTTCACGAATTTAAATTCATTTCCTTTATAAAGCATTAGAGATTATACACTTTATGATTCTATACTGACATATTTATTTTCCGAATAATTCATATATTCAATAAAGTATAGTAATAAATCCTGATAATGATATTTACTTTGCCTGATACCGGGTGATTAAGTGATTTTTGCAAAATTACTGCTATCTTCTGGACCTGTTCCAACTTGTCATTATAAAATGATAAGTCAAAGTAGATTTATTTTGACATAGGGTCTTCAGTCAAGAGCAAGGAACAAGTTATAGAAGCAGTTTCTAATCTGGAGGAATTAGTTTACACGTTTTCCAGGGAGTTACTTAGTTTGTACTCCTATAATATATTCCTAAAATGTAATAAAATGTAAAATGTATTTTGTAGTAGTAGTAGCGCTTGCGTTATAATGATAGCAAGGTTATTCCCCAGTTCCTAATGCCAGTGGGTCCCACAGAGGTGATGATGCGATGGAAAATAAAGGGGGATGTGTGCTGTACGCTCGGTCCTCATGTAGTAAACGACCAGAAAACTGCATATCAATGAATTTTTCCACATTAATTTATTTCTTTATAAGAAAAATTATATCACAGTGGTGTTGATGCGATGTTAAATAAAGGGGGATGTGTAGTGTACGCTCGGTCCTCAGGTTGTACCTCGACCCAACTAATGGAGACCAGGACGGTGTGTGGAGCCATTCACTCACATTCCTGGGACTTGTTTCTATGTCATATTTTTATCTGCAGTTGACGGGATTTATACAAGTGTGGTGAAGTGACCAATCAAAACCAGAGGGTTCTATAAATACAAGTAAAAATAATAACAAATAATTGCAGCAGGCACTAGTATATCTAAAGTATTAGATATACTAAATTGCTATCAATTCACATAAGCTAATTTTTGAATTAACAAAAAACACTTCATACGCGTAAATACACCAATATCATTAAACTATAAATAATAACATATTTATAACACCCTAGTAGATGTTAACTCCATAAACTTAAAGTACTCATTATAGTTATGTTCTATGTGTAGTAAATTTTCGCCATATTTCCCTTCAGTGTGGGAAACAAGGGCTATTATAATGACTCGTAAACAAGTTATGCTACAAAAGCGCTAAATTACAAATTATTAGTGCACCAGTGCCATTTTCAGCTTAGTGTGTTTATGACTATGAACTAGTAGTCGCAGTTGCAACATTCGCGAAGTATATTAGTGTAAATTCAAAAGCGTTGGTGGCAGCGCCGTGAGAAGCAGTTTATTGAGTAGACCTACAAGCATTGTGAGACAAGCATGTTGCAGTAACGCTCGTATTTGATGTTAGCCGCACCGAAAATCTATTGTTCAGTTTTAACTTCTGTTATTTGTTGCTCGGCTTAACTTAACCCAGAACCGCGAGCTGTGCGATAGCGCAGGGAATTACAAATTTAATGCTACATTACTGCTAATGTTAATGCAAATGTAGAAGCTTAGGCTACTTATAGTTAATTGTCTCTTAAACACGACCACCAGCAAGCTATTACGTACTTGTTGATTTGTGTAGTTGACTGGTAGCATTCGTAAGATGACTTTCAGCTTTTCTTAAACTCACCAAGTTTTATGATAAACTAGCTAATTTTTTGGGGCGCGAAATTCTTTTTTTAATTAATCAAATTTGATAGAAATAGGCAAATTTTCTATCACTCGACAACTTCTTTTTTAACACGTCAACTTTCTTGAGACTCGTCTACTTTATTTTGAAACTCTTCAGTTTTTTGAAACTCGTCAGTTATTCAACTCGTCAACTTTCATCATTTCATTTCATTTCCTCAGGTAACAATTATAAATATAAAATATCTATTCCAAATGTCTTGATAATATGTAAATATTTTCATTTTTAATAACTTTTGATTAGATGTTTTCGTAACTCATTGTGTATTGGAATAGGGTTATATCTAGTTGTTTTTACGTAATGAAATTATTGTTTTAATATTTAAATGTGTTAATACCGTCAGTTCTTCCATAATTGTCCATTTGTTGGATCAATTTATGGTAACAGACCAACGAATAAACGCATAATTCCATAAACAGCTATTCAAAAAATAATAATCTTGCTATAAATTTGAAATAACAACTATACAGACATAAACCATATTGCGACTACTGTATTACGGCTAGACAGATCGATCAGCAACGAATAGGCACTGGAAGCGCGCTAATCTATTATTTACGAGCATCATTATGCATTCATATATTAGTATGACGATGGCATGGCGTAATTTAATAAACTCGGAACTAAATTGTATCATTAGTGATGCCATTCCGGTAATGAATAAATCATATCACAAAAACGAAATGCTAACGGATTGAATGCGACACAACATCGCCATATTTGATATATCCAGCTGTATATCGCTACAGTATTGCTCGATAAATACTTAATCATATCGTACGGGATGATTGAAAAACATAGCTTTGCATTAGCAGATGATTTTAGAACAGTGTAATGATCTGTTGTACTGAACAATATTCGTGTATCCAACGAGGTATTGCCAATCGCTGGTTCTGAATATATATCACATTTCCCATTGGCATATATGTAATAAATATCATTTGATGCTATAAACAGGAGAGAGTCACACAGGGCGCTAACCAAAACAGTAGCACCCGTGCCGACCGAACGTACTCAGGATTCGCGAGTTTAATGCCAGATTATTTAATGTTTCACGAACATTGCACGTCGCCGAACTCAAATGCGCAACTGATGTGCATACAGAGTGCATCCTAAATATTTAAACCTTCGCTGGCAAAGCCACTTTTATTTAGCCACAGCTCTCAAACACAATTTGCCAGATTTTTTTCAGCTTTTCTCACCGAGTTACAATTAACAATTCCGTTTATTCTATAAATATATGAATATATGGATGTTGTATGAAAGATTTGTAGTGCTTTCAAGTATTTAGAATTATATGGAATATTATCATAATGTATGAAACAACCATTATAATTCGGTGGAAATGTTCATTTGCAAGTATATTGAAAATATATTTTGTAATTGGGTTACATTTGTCAGAATGTTCAAACTGGTATAGTTGATTAATTTTTGGTATCACATTAATAATGTAGAATAATTTAAATTACATTTTATATTGAATATTATGAAAAAATTATATTATTATGAAACATGGATTACCTTTAATGCAAATTAAATAGGTTTTTTGTATGTTTTATATTATTTTATATCCCATACTTTACCGCTTTACCGCTTAAAAACATAAAAATATATTCATATAAAATAACAAAATAAAGAACATAACGAAATGATGATAACAATAGAACAACGACCATTGTCGTAATAGAGGTAATAACTAAAACCCGGTATATATAACCTATACCTTCAATTCCAGGAGTACATTTCTTTGTTTCTTCTTCTGTTTTTCACTTGTACCATTTCCTCACTATAGCCTCCATCTCCTTACTCACACTTAACCACATTTGCCCACTCCTTCATTCTGTCTTCAATCCAATACACTCACTTGCCATGTGCTCCCAAGTATCCACACCATTCTCACACATCATACACCTCATGTACTCTATGTACACCCATCCATACCTTTGGTCCTCGTTCCTCTGTACTACACCTCGCTTTAACCATCAGCCGTTTTTCTTCCAAACTCAATCTTTTACTACCCATAAAGGCAGGCCTACCTTCCAGAGCTTTAGTGCCATGGTATAGGGTTGTATATACTGCTAAACACGACAAAAATCCCGTTAACAGAAAATAGATAGATAGATAGATAGATAGATAGATAGATAGATAGATA
>WSZQ02069744.1:3078-19061 GCA_019419845.2 Weissflogia rhopalogaster
TTTGAATTTTTTTAGGCGAACGGCGAAAAATCTCGTTAAATTAAATTATTAAGCTTAAATCGTAATAATTTCCCTCTCACGTCCACCTGACGACGACGATATATTTTGCAGATTGTAAATAAATTTGACCTACATCCAAAAATGTTTGCTGTTGATTTACCCTAATCTATTTCAGGTCAATTTAATCGAGTCTTATTATAATATTTGGAAAGCTAATAAGTACGTTTAAGATAATGATATCATCTCAGTTACTAACCAAAAAAAACGAAAGGTTGAATAGGGTTAAAACTATGCCATGTGCATGTTTTTTCGAAAAAACAGAAGCATCACATTTTGATGCCTTTCTCACCAGTACTTCATCCACCCTCTTAAATATAGGGTTAAAATAGGTCAAGCCGCATCCAGCTACCGAACGACACAAAAGCAGGCCGAAGTCATAATTATTGCAATAACTTGCCCCACCGCGCCGCTGAGTGCACTCACAAGACGCTCGCCAGCCCGAAATGTGCAATTTGTGCATTTTCCTCAATTTCCGCTCGTTTTTACACCCATCGAAATATACAAATTCCGTAAAATTCCATTATACTCAATCACTTTCGTCCATCCACGCACACATACGCCCTTATTACGGCTATAACCTATAACCACCACCAAATAGCTACAACCACCTTCAACTACCTTCAACCACCCTCATTTCGCATTCACTTTGTCCACCATCATATTTCGATAGTCCGTAATAGCGTATTCTCTTTCAAGTAAAAATAGATAATAATAACGATTTGCTACCGGTGCTGAACTAGTTTTCGGCACCAGCACTACAGCAATGCAGGTACAATGGGGATTTTTGAACGTGCGCCTAGGTTAAAAGCTCGCTAATTATAATTCCTCATTAATTTGCGCGCACATTCACACGTGCTCACCAGGTTGGTGGTCGTATATGGTTGGCGGTTTGGTAGTGGAGGTAGTTCGTAAGGGGGCGGCAGCGGTGAGATTGTGGTCGACCTGGGTCTCCCCCCGCGTGTGCGATGTGAATATTGATTTTTTCGCCATCACACCGGCGCCTCCACCAAAGCGTTGGAGGCACATTGCTCGCTTCTTTCGCGAACCCGACGCGCTGCCACTTTCGCACCGCGCCTCCTACGTCACATCCACTTCAAACTACTTCATCGAAGTCAAGTGGGTTTATACAATGCCTGACTTAATATAATTAGTGATAAAAATGTTTTAAATACACGTTTATATTTAAGAATGCACATTTATTCATTCATACTCTAAGTTATTAAGTATTAATAATAAACAAACATAGTTTATTTATAGTCAATTATAATTATAAAGTTTTTTACTGATATTTTAAAAGTTTGTGCAGTTTATGTTGACTAACATGAGATAACGTTTTTTACGGTTCATGTTTTTTAATGGAGAAATTCATGTTATAGGATTAAAATAATTATTTTTTAAGTTTAGTATTATTATAATTTATTATAATTATAATTAGATAATGTTTGGAAATATTTGATATAATTAATAGATAACTTTAGATCGATTTAATATTATGATTTTAATTTAATTTAGGTTTTGTTCAGTTATGTTAAAATAGCAAAATAAAAGAACTTTGAAATTTGTTGTAGGTAAACGGCTCAAAAGGGTGAAAAATCCTGCTATCACAAATTATTTCTATATATGTGCTATATGTATACAATTTTTCATTCAATTCTATTGGTATAATTGAGATACGCTCCTTGTTAGACATAAACGCCGAAAGTCTTTTATTTTATCCGAAACCGTACGACCTCTTCGAAGACAAATTGTCTTTGATTGAGCTGCAAAAGAAGTTGATATGAAGACAATTTAGATAGGACTAATTTTATTTACAAAAATATTACAAAACCTCGACTGAGCTCTACACCCCCAACTTCTCATTCCATCCATTTTTACTACGACCATCTACTCTTCTAACCTATCCTTGGCCTATTCGAGTACACCCTGCCTTCCTCTAGCTAGAGAGTAACATCTAACGAAATGATCTACCTAAACAGTTGTGATGTATATGTCCTGAACTTTTCATACGTAATGATGTAACGGTATCATCATTTAATTTTCCTTCAAAATTTGCTTTATAAACTTTTAATTAAGAGTGGGATAACAGTAAAATAATTTATGTAAGGTTTAAAATTAATTTTCTGTCGGAAAATTCATTGATGCAATCACCAAAACCGATATCATGCATATATAGGGATGGATTCAAAACACGTTAATTGAGGGTTACCAGTACATTAAGATTTATTTCTAAAATTTACATTTATTCTTTAATAAAACCATAGTTTTTAATTAATATCTAGTGCTCCTTCAGACCAAGCATTATTGCCTCCCTTTTACGATATTTAATTCTGTTTCAAACATAATTATCTTGTTTCCTAGAGTATTTAACGAGCTATTTATTTCATGCTTGAAGAATTATGCTCATCCTACAAAAACTCAATTTCTCTTTGCTGATATAAATTACGTGAATAAATAGGGTGCTCAAGTTATTTTATTCTTCACTAAACAGAGAGGATGAAGAAGGGATTTACCTGATGATTATTATACTAGTTATTATACTAGTTACTCATAGTTTAAATTATAATTGTAAGTGTTATCTATATTTGGGTTTTTCAACATAAACTTTCTGTGGAAATTATGGCATAGATTTTAGAAAATAAAGGTATCTGAAGACAGTTTTTTTATATGTCTTTACATAATTTACTTTTATGTATAGATTTATGACTGTTGCTGCCTATTTTTAAGATTTTTGAAGACGTCCAACTGCTGGACATACACATTTGTCTTGAGCGCGATAAGAGTGGCTGATGGAATAAATCAGAGGGGAAAACAAGGCTGACTAACAATTGTGGCGCACCAGTTCGCATATCGGTGGTAATCCATGTTTAACAGTTTTTTTGAATTTATCAAATTTGACCCAGTGTTTTACCAAAGAAAATTAGGTTAGAACACCTTGGTGAACAATACGAAAGGGTTTGGTCCGATTTTCGGGGGTTGGTTATGGTAAGGGTTGGCGACGCGCAGAGGGGGATCGGCGACCACTCCTTGCACTCTGTATTCATCGACACGTCGCCGTAGAGTGCGGAAATTACAAAGTATAATGATTGCATTTGCATCCGGGGCGCGTTAGTCGAATGCGAAACTTGCCAACTTTTACTAACAAATCCGCGCCACGTGAATGCAAACGTCGCGCGCACACCACTGCCGATTTGCGCAACTCATGCAAACGCAAAATATGCCAAACAAACCGATAAATACCCTTTCTGAAAGCATGAAAAAAACTACAATCTTTATAAACTAATAATTAGTTTATGGAAATCCGATTTATAAGCAACAGAACCAGACAAATCCGATAATGTAAATGTCATATTTGCTTATAGAAAATATGACAGAAGCAGTTATTTTTTAAGAATATTTATATCACACATTTTTTGATAAATGATAACAAATAAAAACTTTATGTTATAACTTTGATAATACGTTTTGTTAATAAACTGCAACATACTCCAAATTTAACCACGATATTACTGTTATAGCAAATAGTCATGTTTCCGACCATTGTTCCTATTCCATTAGATTGAAGGTTGATAACCGGCGCCGTCGTGAAGTGTACTTATCTCCGTTTCTTTTATTCGTATTGACACTTGTTCGTATTTATACAGATGTTTGCTAAAGATGCTACATGCATTTCTTTGCTACATGTAAAAGAGATAAACGTGTTTTACAAACCGGTAAAATGTTTTCGTAGCGTTGGCTAGGCACATTTGAGCCTTTTTATATGTATTGACAAGTTTTTAAATCTAACGAAATTGAATACATGCACTAATCTATAGTTTTGCAAAGCCGAGTAGTTCATCATACCGACAGTCCCAGTGAATTAAGTGCCAGTTCCAGAGAATGGCGCAAGACGCTGAGCAGGCGCCCGGCTTAAGTTAAAACTGGTTTGTATCAACACCAGATGTCGGTGGATGCACTCAGTAACAATGCGGGTTGGGGTTGTACCACTATAAAAGCGTGGTAAGCACAGGCCTCCGTCAATTTCTCCTCTGGCGAGGTTGTCGAGTGTTTGTTAAGTTTTTTGTTCTTGTCATTTAGTTTCAATAAAGACGTTGGTGTGTTCGAAATCGTGTGCTTTGGGGATTGATACGTTGTGGTACATGTTACATAACACATCGGCTAAACTCAAGAAACTTAGTTTAAAAAGATCCTGTTGAGTCAGGTCCCGCGCATCACCGAGAAATACATTAATGATATTAAAAACCACGACAACCAAAGCCTGCGATTTTCCGGCAACTTAAATATGAATCAGCCCAACTTAGTAGTAGCCTTATTTAAACGAATTAATATTCATACAATTTCAAAATAAAGTTAATCTAATTGTGTATAAAATAAATATCAATAAATTTTAGCTATAAATGGAAAAGTTAATTCCTTAATTTTATTTTCCAAATAAAATCTGTACTCTACGTATATCTACGCAAATATAAACATGTTAAACGAATAAAAAAATATACTATAACTAAAAAAAACTATAAAATGACCAGTCAATGGATAACCAATAATTACTTTATATAAATTTATTTTATTCGATTGCGAATGAAATATGATCACTCAATGCAACAAACTGACATTTAAGCTCCGGTTGCGTCTCTTTTTTGTTTTGATTATTTGATGAACCGGAATATGTATTAAAATTGATGGCTTAATTTTTCACCAATATACGCCATATTTCCTATTTTTGTAACTTCCATAGCGGCATATTATCATCGCAAACATTCAATGGCAGATAAACAAAAACGTTGCCGGTTAATTTGTCAGAGGATGCCGTCCGAATTTGATTAACAACGAGCAATAATTTAGATTAATTGTCCGCCAGCAAATTAATATTCCAATATACATTATTGGAATTAATTATTTTCATGTAATTTCTATGCGCTTTGTTCACGTATTCGCTACTGGTATTATAACCCAATTTACATATTCATTATTTATTTAAATTTTTAGGTAATTTCAATTTATATAACTAAATTGTTCAATTGTATCAATATATGTGATTATTGTTTTAATCGATTGATATTAAAGGTAGCAAACGTAATGAATTAAAGTCTCACAATTTGTAATAGAATATTACATATTGAATATTTTTAGTAATATATTACAAAATGATGGAGGCGCCGGGTTTCACTAAACTCTAAAATAAAATTTGAATTATTCTGATTACGTTACATTACTTTGGATTAGGTAAGGTTAAATTACACTATATAATGCGAGGTTCATTTTGGTTCTTTAATTAAATGTCAACGAACTGTGTAGTGAATAGGAAAATTGTGAAGGGATTTATAAAATAAATTGAAAGTATTTGCAACAGGGAAAAATTAATATTCATGAGGAATAATTGTCGTTATTGTGTCTACCATATAAAGGGATTTCGTCGTCGAGCGGGTTGATTGCATAAATTTTCGCACAATTTCATTCAAACTTTAATTAAATCATTTATTAATCATATTTTGCTGTGACAGATTCTATTTATCATGGTATATAGCACCTTTTAAAAGTAATTCTGATATTATGATTGGTTTAAATGTTCTTTTTAGTGCAAGTAAGTCATATGATCACAGTTAAACACTTTTTTCTGTGATATTTTAGCAAATAAATCACAAATTGTTAGAAATCACATGTAACCTCTCGAACCTGTAGAGCTACCGTTCCTCTGATGTGATTGTTCGTATTTTTTAGCGAGAATTAACCGTTTGAGCTCATGTAAACATTACAGTTTGCTATTATATACGAAAATGTTAAGAATCGCAAGTTATCTTTCGAATCGTTAGTGTTACTAGATATGTCGATGTGTTTGAAAGTAGTCTTTAGCGAGAATAAGTCGTTTCAGAACCGTCAACGTTACCATTCTCCCGATATGTATAATGACATGAATAACGTTTTCAGGATAATAAGTAGTTTGAGAACATTTAAAAACGTTTTCCTCTAACATTTAAGCGAATCTAACAGAGAAAAATCTGATATCTGATATTGACCCTCGAACCATTACAGTTACCGATCTTATGAATATGCTTATTAATACAAATAAGTCCTCTGAGCTTATATAAATGGATTCACTGTTTATTTTTTTAGGGAATATTATGAAAAAAAACTAGTGTTGCCATGATTCGTGAAAAAAACGACATTTTTCCGTAAAAAAGTTCACAATATGCATGTTCACTCATAAATTTTCATATTTTTTTCATCGCGCTGTATAAAAATCGCATCACCAGAGTAACCTACATTAATAGTAATAAATAAAAGCGGGTGAGGAAATGCTGCTGTAGTTGGTTTTCCGCTTTTATGACTTTTTCGCGATTTGTGCACTCTCGCATTGTGCGCGCGCTTTTTTTAATGAATCAATAGCGCAATCGACGATATCAAAAATAACAACACAATCCTGGTAAATCGAAAATAGTAAATCGTCGGGGAAAAACGCGGCGACCGTGCAATAAAACGTACGAGCGTTACGGAAACGGAGTGGAATTCAATTTGTCCACTTGGCATGTGTCACCCTCGAATAGTGGTACGGTCCGGGGTGGTTGGGCTTATCGTATTTCAGAATATACAAAATTAGCGAAATTCCCTACTCCTACTCTCCCTACTCTCACAGTCCATACCTCTCTTTCTGTCCCCATCTATGTCTCTATGTAGATATATATTGCTGTTTGTGTTTGTATGACCGTACGAAAATGCTCACCCAATGTGCAAATAGATAAATAGATAAACTCTGCAATCCGCACGAACGGACGCATGAAGTTTGCATGTAATCTCACCCCTTTCACCGGGTTAGCAGTTACACAGTCGGCAATTGTATAATGTGCGCATAATTGTTGTAATTGTTTAATTATGTTCGATGCATACACTTTGCGTTGTGCTTTTAATGCTGTAAGTAACAAAATAATTAATTTTTTGGTTAATATAACTTTATTATAGTGGTTTTAGATAGATTTTAATTGTTGGGACAATAATACCTGATAGGTAATAATAAAAATATATATACGATATGCTTAATGTTCATGGTAAAGAGGCATTTTTTGCATTTAAAAATCAAAGTTATTATTGATATTAACGATAGTTGGAATCACGATGAAATAACAATCTAAATGATTTTGAAGTGCACTTCCAATAGGATATACTAGAAAATATGTAAGGTGCTATCTTCTTGATTCTCACGTATATACTCCTAAACTCTCAATTTTCTACTAAAAGATAAAATAAAAATAATATATTTCAAACGCGTTATAATATACATATTTTGATGTCTTGAATTCGCCTTTAAATTTTCCATAAAACTCTTAAAACTACTAATATCACGAGATATCATGCTCTAAACTTAGGAATATGTATTTTAGCATTATTTGGGGATGTTAGTAATATCAGCAATAAGTTTATGAAATCAAATCTAGATCTAAAGGGATATATTATATAGAAAATTCTCGATTCTCTTCTTGTTGAGTTGGTTGCACCCTGGTGAGTTTTGTCTAGTGTATATTAAGTTGTTATTTGTGGAGTTTAAAATTGTGTCTTGTAAACAAAGAATATTCTCTATAATAGTCAAAACAATGGAAAGATTCTAAGATCCAAATAATCATTTATTCAGAGAATCACCAATAAGTTGGCTGACTTATTAAGCACTGGGGAGAGAATAGGTTGCTTGGCTGAGCATATATACACTTTTCGTCGCATGTAAGCTTATATTATAAACTGAAATTATTGCGCAATATTGCACAATTCTACGACACATTTGTAACAGAAATATTGGATAAATAACGAATAAAATTATTCGTTGTTATTACTAATTGTATAATTAGTGATTTAATTATAACTATTTTTGCTAAATATTTCAGTGTCGAACTATATTTCATCAATTTTTATACATAAAAATACATTTAAAATCATAAAATTTTAAAATGTGAAAATATAATATATTTGCCTACTGCAAACGGAAACAAAGAAACCTCTCCACTTTTCCATTTTATGAAAGCAATCAGTGCGAATCATTATTTTATTCGTTTTTATTTCAAACAACAATAAACAAAAAATCGATATTAACGATGGAATTAAATATTAAATCGAACAAAATAGTGCAGTATGTTTGCCTATACTCCAACACGATAGCCCCAGCATAGCCATATAATGTTTTGTGACGTTCTATAAAGAAAAATCGAAATATTAAACCGCGCATGTTTTTTTATGTGCGGCGTGTAAAGAAAAATAATGCAAGGCCGCACACAAGACTTATGAATTATGACCAGCAATGAAGGCTAGTGCTTTCCACCTTCCCCCTTCTTTTTCTCCACATTTTCTCTCTTTATCCTCCTTCTGCTTCTACTTCTAGCAAGCTAAAAAGGAAAAGATATAGACTTAAGATACGATACGACAAGCCGGCAACGGCGCAATCGCACCACTGCCGGCGTTATTACTCTAAGCAATTCATATTTCACTGGTTTGGGATTTAAAACGTGTTTGGAACATATTCGTGATCACAAGTGGTGCACAGCAATACAGTAATCACTACATTTGCAACCATTCAGGGTGGCCCTTCAATAAAACATGTGTGCGTATTTTGCGTACGAAGCTTAATAACTATGTTTAATAGCAAGTAAAACTGGCAACCCTGTAGGCGAGTATAGGCAAGTGGAGTATAAGAAAATGACGGTGACATTTTCGCATGAGGTTATATGAGGTTAGGTTGCCTATCTTAGGCGGTGATCTTGGTTTTAATAGCCGGCGACTTGGGCTGGCTGTTTGTGCTTCGAATTGTAGTTGACACGCACGAGCACGTGCAAAAGCACACGTAAAACGTTACTTGCGTTCTTAAACTCAGGGGGCGGGGTTCCCACCTTCCCTACCCTCTTACTTGCAAAGGTAGGCAACACACGCGTCCACAAAGCACGACATTCCTTCACATTGTGTTATTGGTTATGTGAGCTTTCTTACCGAGCTTTACATCAACATATTTTTCGAGATTTAAACAGAAAAGTAAATTAATGAGACCTTAGTTCATACAATTGTGATTAACTGTAAAAATAAAAATGCGATTACGTACCTTATATATTTTTTTGTTTTTAATATTTGTGTTGATTATCGTTAGGAAAATGTTTATACGTTTATATATTTTAATCTTTTATTAACAATAATTAATGTTTGTATAATGTTTGCATTAAAAGTGCGTGTACGGTACTAAAGTAACGAGAACAAAGGTCATGAATGAGGTTTGTGGGCGCACGAGTGGAAGGGTGGCATGGAGGTTGAGGGTAATGGTATAGTGTGGGGGTGTCGGTGGCGGCTAGTCACGCGAAATATTCAACATTCAAGCCGCCGGGCTGCGCCATATTTCGTTGCGTACTAGTAAATCCGAGACCACAGGATGTTTTGACTTTAATCCTTGCTTACTTTTCGCTGCTTAATGCCTCCGGAATCCGGGCATTTCCTCCTATTAGTAAGATGGAAATCCTATTATACTGTGGTCATTGGTTTATTGTTGTACAGTGCAAATAGCAATTTTCTTAGTTTTGTCAACCGGAGGGAGATTAATTTTTAAGACAATGCTTCCAGCTAAAGACATAAAAATATACTATGAACTAATAAAATTTTAACGCTGTGGAAATTCAAAATACGTTGAAGATCTATGTGATTAGATAGAAAACATATTTGTATTTATAAAAAATCTTTGCAGTAGGACACCTAGTCACATTGCTTGGAATTGAGGAACGGCGCCGACGCAGGCGCCATAAAACATGAACCGATTCGTGAATTATTATCAAAACTTTCAGTATTAATGTGTATTACCTTAGTTACTAGATTCGAAATTCTTCGAATTTTTGGAATTTTCGAATTTCGAATTTTTGAAATATCTATTATAGTTTTTTAAATAAATGTAGAGCGTAGTAATCCAGTTGGTGAGATCGCTGCTTACCACGCAGGGGTTCCAAGTTCAAATCCTGCTTGTAACAATAACACCTCTACTCGCTCCGGCAACCGCTTTAACATATGTTGTTGTCGTTGTAGAAGTCTTCTTCACCTTCGGCGAAGCTAGCAATCTACCCGAAGGAAATTAATATGCTCATTGTTACCCAGAAGTACGTAATTCTGGAAGAATGACAAGCAAGGCTTACGTCCAGTCAGGTGAACGAAAAAGAAGAAGATACAAATGTCATTAGATTTTCCATATGGAAGCATGAAATCAATATTGCGAATTAAACGTTATAAATTATATTTTATATAGCAAACAAAATTACATGTATTTCAAAAGTATTCCAGATACTTTTTTCAGAAAATTTAAAATCTAAAAACTTGATTTTCTCCATTGTATCAAGCTATAAATCCCAGAAGAAGGTGACAAACTTTTTTCGAGTGTACTTTATTTGGGCGTAAAAACAAACAAGCAAGCCCGTCAAATATTTACGCAAATATTAGATTTTTGCAAGTGCCTGCGAGTTTTTGTGAGCAAAGTGGAAGTGTTTAAGGATCGTAAAACTGGCAGGACCGGAAGTCGAATGAAATTTTCCCTCTAGTCATTCGCCGCATATCCGGTGCTTTGCGGAAGGCTCTCTCGTCTACCTGAAAATATTGCTTCGTTAGCACCCTTAATAATTAATCAGTTCATAAGCGTCCCTCGGACAATGTCATGGGTTCAGCATTAAAATTTACCGGAGTTTTTGGGGGGTATACGTTTGCTATAAATACTTTAACACGTTTCAAAATATCGAAATAATTTATTACCATCTGAATTATATATTTCTAAAACTTTGAAATACTGAGGTATTAATTAGATTAGTAATCAGGGAATTATAAAAACGAGTGCCATTTGCTAACACTTGTTTTGCTATATTATTTTATTTTGAATTCTATTTGCACTACACACCTAACATATTACACACCTATTTATGCATTTTAAAAATTGTTATCTAAAACGAAATAAATTTCCTCTCATAAAAATCGTAACGCTCGCATTCATCCGGTTCTGATAAGCACTATACGCTCGCTTCTTTTTCCTCCAAAAAGATCCTACTAATCAAAACTCCTTCACCTCCTAATAAAATGGAATTAATAAAGTTGGAAAATAAAAAGTTCCTCAATAATATCTTTCCTTCGTTGAAAAGAACAAAGAAAATACAAAATTATTGGGGAGCAAGTTTGTCGGGATTATTAATTCATTTCTAATGTGTTTGCTCGTTATTCTCACTATTTATGGACAGATATAGCGGGGAAAAGCATCAGATAAGAGTGGGAAGAGTGGTGGAATCTGGGTGGAGTGATTGTGATCGCGCTGAGTCGTCGTGCATGAACGCCACGCGGGCTGAAAACAAACAACCGGATGATTCGATTTCATCGACGTGCGACGATGAACCGACGCTGGCACGACGACCGGAATACGTAATACGCAAGACATGCTTCCTCGCACAATCGAGACACAACTTCCCTTGGCATCTTGCCGGAAAAAAGCGACGCACAAGAACTAGGCAAGCACTAAGCGGTGGAGAACGCAGAAAGTAAACATGGAAATCCTTTAGGATTCAATATAATGCACAAACACGTCGCAGGACTTGCGACTATATTTATGAAATAGACGTCGAGATTGAAAAACACAAGATTTTCCGCTTAGATTTTATTTTGCTTTGCCTAAACGCTTGCTTCAAATATTTCCACGTGTGTATATAATGGTTAATTTTGTTGCTATAGTTATTTATAGCAAAAATAGTAAATATTCTTAAAACTAAATTATATTTTATTATTATGAACAAGTTGCCTTAAGCAAAATGTCGAATTAGTGATTTATGCATATCACATTAGGCAGTTTCTTAAATGGTTGAAAATAATAATCTAGAATTTTTGAGTAAATACAATGAATATCTATCTAAATATATTAGAAATAATGCTGGTTTTAGTGCGCATAAACAATATGAAATTAGCAGCAATTTAAAATCCCCTATTTCAAAATTTGATATTGATAAGTCTAAAATACAGTATTTTATTCTATCTCTAGTTTTCATTCTATGTATTTATGTACTAAATTATATAGTAGTGTTTTCTTCTATTTGTGAGTATTTCATGCCGATTTGAGAGAAAATATATGTCAGAAATCAACAACCCTTTAACAATTTATAATATCGTTTCTAACTAATTAATCGCATACCTCTCCTAAACGGATATGGAAAATTGCATTCATCTTTAGTTAATTCAGTTAGTATATGATTTGAATACATTGGAAGATGGCAAATATAAATAAGAGCCAAATCTTTTCAAACTATAATTCTCACAACGGCAATACCTAATTATATTCAACTTCCTGCCTTATAATATCTCATCTAGGTAATCAAACGAACAATTGTTCCACGAGTTTGGGGCAAATTTCATTCTGAATCAATTATTAGATGATTTATTTATCGAATTAGTTCTTGATTTATACTCCAAGAAAAACGTAAAAGATTAGCAAAAACTCTTTTTTCTCAAAAATTTTCAAGGACTAAACTATTTTAGGGAATAATGAGAGGTATCAGAATAATGTCCGATTATCGAAGAATCAATCACTGTCTGAATGAGAATCGTACGATTTATATTTTAGGAATTATTTCAAACCAAAGATAGAAATTTACAATTTAGATAATTAATTCTGCCGCAAAGTAGTACATCTTTGATTGATATCCTTCCTTCTACAAATTAAGACAGAAAAAAAGATTCCATATCGTGGAATTTTTAAAAATTAATATCTGAAAATATCTAGTCAATCCAACGAATATTCCGGAAATTCTGAAGGCAATTCTGAAGGAATTCTGAGTTAGCACCTGTGTGAAGTGGGTAGTTGACAGTTTGACCCACTTTTACATGGTTAGTTTTAATTGTCAAAAAGATGTAGAGTAAAATAACTCCTGTGTTGAAATTTATACTAACTACTCTAAAATAGAAACTAGAACTCATGACATTTCCTAAATCTGCAAAATCTCTTTTATCTCAAAATGATTCAATTACTACATTATTGTATGGCGTAATCACAATTATTGGAGAATCAGTCACTGTATGAATGAGAATCACATGGTTTGAATTTTTGGAATTATTTTAAACCAAAGTTAGAAATTGACAAATTAGTCAATTGATTGAGCCTCAAAATCATTGATGCACTCTTAAAGAAATTAATATAGAAATAACGATTCCATATCGTGGAATTTCTCAAAATTAATATCTAAAAATATGTAGTCAATCCAACGAATATTTCTCGGGTTATCTTGTAAATTCTGGAGGCTCCCTTTCAATCAGAACAATGTGAAGTTGTCAACCAGTTTGACTCAGTTTTACTTGGTTCTTTTTAATTATAAAAAAATGTAGGATATTCATTTGTTAGCTTTTATACTAAATACACTAAAATACATGAAATTATGTTTAAATCGTAAATATTCGTCTTTATAAATAGTGTCATACAATTCTATGTGACTTTAAGAAAGTAGATACATTTTCTGCATCTCAATATTGAATGAAAACTCCTCAATTTGAAGTAAAAGGCAATAAAATTAACCAAATTGTACTATTTGAACCCACTATTAATTAAATTGACATTCATCAATCGCTCACTAAACCATTGGACCGCAGTTATTTATAACCAAACTTGTAAGCCCCTTGTTTGTATCCTCGAACTGAAAATTTAAGTCCTACCTTTGGCTTTACCGGCGGTAAATTATGTTTTCGGCTCGATGTAATAATACCTTTCACGTCGATTTGTGGCTAGCTCGAACACCTATATACACCACCCCTTCCTACAAAACCTCTACCCCCTTCTCTCCAGCCCCACCTCGGTGTAAAATCCACCTCCATTTCACCTACTCTAAAGTAGCGCAACCCGCCTCGATTCAATGTAAAGAAAGCAAACTGACAACGTCAGTGCGTCTTGGGTTGCCTATCTCCACGCTGCACACTCCTCTTCGCAACCTTAAAATGTTACCTAACCCCTCGGGGGCAAGACTGCGTCACTGTTCGCCACTCCACGCGCTGCCACCGTCGTCTGAGATTGTAATCGAATATTAATTCCCATTAGAAAATGATGAAAGCTGATATGCGTCTGCAAAATTCATTGCGAAAACAGCCTCCAGTTGGAGCGTTGGTTGGTTGCCTCACGCTCCGAGATTGTGCAAACTAGGGCGCTCAAACATAACCTTAATTTGCGTGCCAGCAACCATTTTGTTTTTGTTTGCTTATTTATTGTCACGATTTATACGCGCGTCTTGATAGACTTGGGTTTAAACAATTACTTACTTAGGAAGTTGGCGCGCGTCAAACTTTGCAATTCGCGCATGTGGATGAAACCGTCGCAGTCGTGTGGTATTTCGGCGCAGATGGAAAGGGTTAAGACGAGCCCGTACGTACGGGGTGGTAAGTCGCGCGCGTCAAGGTGCACGTGATCACTAACGACGACGAAATTCAACCGGAAAGCAATTAACGGCCACGAACTTGGTTACCTACCTGTGCTAAGCGTGTGCTTCCCAAGTTTTAGGTCACGTGGTGATTGTTGTGACGCTCTAATTATTCTAATGCCTTGGAATTGCACCTTGCACTTTGAGGGTGCTTTTCACATATAGATCGCACTACTTAAAATCTTTTTAAATTTGTGCCTTTGGGGTTCTTGAATTGGGGATTTACAATTATCTTGCTTTAAGTATTGTATTTTATCAAATATATATATTAATTAGAAAATAGATTCTGAAGTTCACTAAAGATGTAGCTACAAAACTTTATTGACATTTCATATGGGAGATTACGAAACTAGTTATATAACTAGTACTCTTCTAGTTTCCCAGATGACACTTTATCTGCGACAAAGGTTTACCTATTGGCCTGTTCTGTATATAATTATAGCTGATCTTTGATCCTCTTCAAAGGCTGGGAAGAAATCGCGGGCTTGCATATTTATATTCTGCATTTTTTCCATCTTTGATGTGATTTACAGGACCGACACCTTATGGTCACCATAATTTAATTTATAAACTTTGACCAACTCCACAGGCCACGAAGAATAACGCAAAAATCTTGGTTTTGCACACAATGAGTCATCCAAGTAACATATGTAAATCATAGGTGCTACACTCGAAAACTCACTTCCCATAGGAAATACTAATAAAGTTTTGTAGGCCTCAAAAATTATGTCGTTCAAATTATATATTCCTGAATATTGCATGCAATTGAAATTTTATTCCATACATAGCTTTCCTTCTTATACCTTCAAATGTTTCTTATACCTTCGGTCTTTTAACTTATAGATGTCGTTATTCAAAAAAGAAATCTGGTAAAATCTATATCTCTTGGATTTCTTCACTTACAGCAACGGATTTTCAATTGCTTTTTATTTGTATGAAATGATTCCCAACTGACTGGGTCTAGGTGTACTACTAATCTTTGCCGAGTTACGCCCGATAACCGTTGATGATTTACGGCGAGCCCGGCACCTCCACCGCATACTTTGCGCCAACTTCGGCGCGGTTCTATCAGCAATTCCGAGCATCTACGCCGTTGGAAAATCGACGAATTATAACAGCAATATGCATTCCCGTCGATTTAATTTATGTAACGTTCAAACTTTTCAATAGTAGTAGTTTTGAGTATTTAATATTCACATCGGCATTAATCTGAATTGTATTATTTACCAATAATTTTAGAGTTTACTTTTCGGTAATCTAAAATTATGTGATTTAACTTTTCCGTATGAATTCCGCAGTAATTCTAATATAATAATGTATTGGAATTTTTCCATTATTGATACCATGTCTATTTTCATAAAATATATATTTTGGAGTTCGTCATAGATGTCACTATAATCATATATTTCCCTTTTTAATATAATTTCTTCGGTGTTTCTAATCTGACTGGAACGTACAATATTGCGGATTAACACTCTCAGAATCGATACCAAAACTTCG
>WSZQ02069765.1:0-10073 GCA_019419845.2 Weissflogia rhopalogaster
GCGCCGATTTTACGTAGGATTTCCCAGTGGAAAATGCCGCGAATTGGCTTCATTTCAACATAATTATAATTTTGTATAACGTTATGACTAGCAACAACTTCATTGTAATCTGCAAATCTACTCAACCAGTCCAAAAAAAACATTTGAGTAAAAATAGCTGGGAAAACGCGCGATGTGACGTGCACTTTGCGATAAAAATAGTAAAAAGACCGTATTGTATTTTTAGAGTTATTTGTTTAGAAGTAAACAAGTTGCCTAGTACTTCTTCTAAATATTTCCCTTTCATTTATATTTACCTTCCTCCTATGTATTCAAATCATGTATCATTCGATTCGTAATGAAATTTGGTTATTTGTTTGTTTTAACGCATAAATGGTACGTTCAAGTTTCTGCAGCCAACGAATGAAAAATACAGCGTACCCAAACACCTAAATTTGTTGTTTCAAAGAAGTTCGTTGTACAATTATATTTCTTCTAGTTGTTTTTTCCTTGATAAATGTCATTGAAACAACTAATGAAAACTGAAAGAATTCTCACACATCTACGTTACTCGACCAATTTGTTGACTACAATGAATTGGTTGTTGAAAAGTCGCTTAAGTAAGACGGTCGTTATCTTATTGTTCGTCTAAACAAAATAGGCGCAAACGTATTTTAAATGCCTGCCTATGTTGATTTAAAATGTTCGTTATTCGATTACATTTCTCCCTGTTTTTTGTTCAATAAATATCAAGAACTATTGAAAAATTGCATTCCGTAATATTAAGATATATTTATGTGAATGTACTAATGAAATAATTTAAAATAATTAATTACAAATGTATTGATCGAATTATAAATTGTCGATTTGATGGTATATTTTATTGCATGGCATAAAGAATATAATGATTGAATTTCCATATTTTCAAAATAACCAAGGCTGCTACAGAGACGAATCGGTCGCTCAGAGTACGATTACCATCATAATTGCTGACAGTGCTTAACAGATGGCCTCCTCCGTGTAGGGGCATGTCAAAAAGTATCGAAAATGACCGATTCGATACTATCAATAAGTATCAAAAATTAAAGTATCGATAACAGTCGATAAGTATCGACACGTGGTATCGATACCGATACTTTTTTTGACATCCCTACTCAGCAGTACAACGTCGCAGCACAAATTTTTAAATATGAATGTTTATTATATCTTTGGATTGAATTTGAATACTTCTAACTGTGCTGACGCGAATACCTCAATCGCGTCGGCCGGCTGATGTTCACAACAATCGGTTTTGACAATTCAGCACAGTTAGAAGTATTCAAATTCCATCCAAAGAGGCTATAAACATTCATATTTAAAAATTTGTGAAAACTTTCAATTCAAAATCTTAATTTTTCGAAATCTCTGAAACATGAAAAAATACAAATATGTTTATAAAAAAGAAATAAATATATTATTCATTTCAAAATAGTATAAATAATTTCCTCTTCAACTCCCAATCAAAACACAATTAAAATTAATAATACAGAAAAAAAAAGAACAATATATCGTTATAATTATGAAAATAAATATTTGATTATTGGTGAATATCCCAAAACGAATTCATCCATTACATCAATTATCAAGTAACAAACAAATTTAAACTCTCTTCGTTTCTAAATGGATTCGTACAAATGAATGTGATCACAGACAATATTTCCTCTCCTAGAAGAATCTCAGTCGGGTCAGTCCAATTCAACAACACGCTCGAACTTAAAGCTTTGTTCAGATTATCACTAAAGTTTCTTATAGAGCTGATACCCACATATTCAGCTGTGGTGCGTCCAAAATGAAACCGAATTAACCATTATGTCCTTCCCCTTCAAGCAATTGTGAGCAAATGAGGCAGTTGAGTCACAGGCAACTGAGTAACAGCCATGGGCACTGGTTTGATTGGTCGAGGCAGAACAGCGCCACCTAGGTTGCCTGCACCGCTACTACCAGCCACTGAACGTTGCTCACGTGCATGTCGCTTCTCATGTTTGGCCAGATGGTCGGAACGCATGAAGGACTTGTCGCACATACCACACCGGAACTTCTTCTCGCCGGTGTGCGTACGCTTGTGTCGGGACAGTTCATCGCTGCGTGAAAACCGACGCCCACACTCGGGCCACGCGCACTCAAACGGCTTCTCGCCAGTATGAGTGCGTTTATGCGCCTTCAGATGCGACGACTTAAAGTAAGTCTTCGCACAACCATCATGGTCACACTTGAAGACGCGATTGCGTGGTGGTGGCACTGGTGTAGCTGTCGGAGCCTGTTGTTGGAATATAACATAGCGTGTAGGTATAATGGTGCCATCTGCCGAGAGGAAGATGTTGGGCGTGAAGACTTTAGGTGCGATCGGTATTTGTGTCGTTGCTTTTGTGTAGCTGACTTGTGTAGTCGTCTGAAGAGGGATCTGGGTGATAGTCTGTAGTAACTGAGGCACGGTGGTCACCTGGCTAGTTGTTACTTCTGGCACTGTTACTTGGGGGACCGTCACTGTTGTTTGAACTGTTGATGAGGAGGTTAGAACTTGAGGAGCACAAGTCACTTTATTTGAAAATGGCGCTGTAGGTTGAGTTGAAGATTTTTGATGCCGATTCCCCATTTTAAATTTCAAACTTCTCACTAGGTTCATCTCAGGCTGAACATCCTTCACCAGAGGAGTGCAGACACCTTGTTTATTCGCGTGCATAATCACGGAGACTCGTTGTTCTACCCTTGGAATCTGTGCACTTTGTGAACACTCCACTTTTGGTGGAGGCGCCGTGAAGCTCTGGTCAAGCAAAAACTTCTTAGGTTCCGGTGGGTAGAAACCTTCCTCACACTCGGAGTCTGAAGGTTGTGGAGTTGGTGGTAACATCAGAAGTGGTGTAGCACTTCTTTTGCCCAAAACAATGAAGTCACTAGAGTTGGAATTTTCACAGAAACCCTGTAAAAACAAAAGTTGTTTATTAAACACATTCGAAACAAAATCTTTTGTTTCTGTTCTATTTTTTTAAATTTTCTTTCAGTTTCTTTTTGTTTCTCTCTCTAACTCTATCTTTCTACCACTTCTTCTCCTCCCCCCTTATGTCTTTTATCTTTCTGTTGTTTTGTTTCCTTAATACTTTTTCAAAAAAAGAAACTTACCTCTTTGGGTAACAGTGGAGGAGTAGCCGGTGGCGACAAAGGTCTAATTTCGTGCGAAACAAACATTTTGTCGATTTAAAGTGTTGGTCACGTATTGTAAAGAGTGGCAAAACTTTGAAACTTTTCAAAACAAACGCGCTGCAACTTGCGGTAAAGTGTACGACGCGCGCGGAACGGACCTTTGTTGACGATTGAGCGCAGCTTGTGTGGATTGTGTGGAAAGTGGCCGCGTTCACTCACGCTCCGAGTTTGTTTCGCCTGGCGTGTGCAACTAGAGGAATTTTAGCCAATCGCAAGCGGGGGCTCGTCGTCGCTGACGTATCGGAAGCGCGATGTTCAGGCGTTGAGCGCGTGATCGCATGCACGGCGTTCACGTGCACAGCGGCTGATCTTGACGGTCTCGGCCGTGATGGTTTACGTCATCGAGCGTGGTCGCGGTGTGGAAACGTCACCGCCAAGCCCCGCACCGGTCGTGCTATGCCGTGCCTGTCTTACAACGATCGATGTCGGACGCACACCCACTTGAACACGCACACCTTTTCATTACTTACTCATGCAACCAGCATAAACACAGTTTTCGTGTTTTTTTCCGGCTAATTGTTAAATTTACCAAATTTTACATTATTTTCTTTATTTTACTACTTCTTAGTTGAAAGTGTGAGGGGACCCCGTGTAATTCTGGAAACAAAGGAGCAACTAATAATATAATTATAAATTATTAAATAAATTATACAGGAGGGGGTACCCCCTTGAGTATTGGTAACTTGTTGACTTTGTTCTAACCGGAGCAAGTGGTCCTTCGAAAGCAAAACGGTGTGAACGGACCGCCGTGATCTTAGCACAACAAAAAAAAACGTCTAGCACAAAATCCCCATTTATATTACCAAGGAAAATACTATTTTCTAAACCGTAACTATTCCTCACCTGGACTTAACGAAATGAAAAGACGAATTCATTGGTGTTAAGTAATTGATGATAGCTAGGTAAGAACTGTTGGCTTCCACCTGCATTTTTTTCTCATAGGTGGTTGCAAATTTCAAGGCGAATCTAAATATATTTTTATAATTAAGCTAGTCACGTATGTACTATTTATATATGATTTTCTTATTCATATGAGAATTAGTATAGTGAAGCAACGCGGCTCAATCTTGTTCTTGTTCGACCGTGACGCGAATAGGTGGATTGTAAGTTTTGTAAGTGTGTTAAATAAATATTTGTTAATTTTACCACCTTGTCGTTGTGAGCCTGTCGGAGGATCAATGCACCCTGGTTATTAATTTAGAGCTCGTGGCTAGAAGCGCGAATGCGTATAAAAATCGTTTATAATCGATATAAGCGAACAACATCTTTGACGCAACTCTTTGACGCGGACATCGGTGGTCCCAATATGTGCAAGTCAGATGTCCAAGGTTTTTTTGCTAGAAGTTGGTAAGACTTTCTGGGCACACCCTATGTGAGGTGAGAGTGAGCGACTGGTAGGCGGGGTGTGCTCGGATTGGTCCAGGGTAGGTTCTAGAGGTTGTGGAGGAAAGTGTTGTGGGAGTGTGGACCCCAGTCGAAGTTATTGTAAATTTGTATAAGTAAAGTTAGTTACGATTTGAATTTCCACGTGTTTACTTCTTTCCGCAGCGCGATCATTACAGTCAACGAAACGGGTAGTTTCCAGACCTGTCTTAAAATAAAAGACCATCGATGAAAGATAGGTGAAAACTCTTCTATCTTTTCTTCAGTGGTTGATGTTGTGAGCTGAACAGTCGGTTCGCAACAACCAGTATACCAAAACTGAAAACCAAGGTACTTGAATACCTCGAATTTCTCAAGCACCTTTCCCTTTCATTTCAGGCTCCCTGGACTACTCCTTCCACCCTACGAAACTCCATCCATTTGTTTTTTTCCCACTCACTACCATATCTCTTCAGATCAAGGAAAACATAAAACCGATAAATAGCATATCTAATCGAGTTATAACTTCTCTTAATAAACGCGCTAACTTTAAAAAATAAATACGCGTTTAAAAGGCCTTGTTGTGTAAACATTTTCGACGCGCCGACGTGTCTGGCGTCAGGCCTAGGTCAATTCAGGACAAAATATATAAGCCTACCAACCAACCATTGGCCATGATAATTTCTTTCACATCTCTCTATTTGCATATGATATCGATTTTGAGAAGCCGTTTCTAGCATGTTCCACATATTTAGCGCGTTTAATTGCGCACATTTCTGCCATTCATAGTTTAATAATAGAATTAGAAATGATAATAACGCGACTTCTGGGTGGGCACCGTGTGCGTACGTGCCTTTTCAGTGTGGCTGTGTGCGTGCTCGTGTGTTTACTACGAGTTGTGCATGCGGTACGCGGATGAGACATCGCGCACGTCAGCGGCCAGTTGAAGGCCCGCCTGGTGATCACTCGTTGAACATGCGCTGCTCACGTGCACAAGCGATCTAAGGAGCGAGAAATCATCGAGGTCGGTATTCAACACACGCGAGTAATGTTATTTTATTGATATTGGATAGTGGTGGCATCTATAATTCAATGGAGAAACTGTTTTTTGTTCTGAATAAACGTTTATAAGTTATGTACCTGGATGTTTTAGCTTGTTAAGTCGTAGTGTAAACAACGCACAACACACAAACATTTAAGTCTGGTTACCTACCGTCATTGTTAGTAAATGATTTATTTGCGCAACTGGTTCGCGCATCTCCTTCCACTTGAACATGTCTTTAAAGAGTTAATTAGTTTAGTTGTTTTTAAGTTACAAAAGAATTCTGTTCAGAAAGTTTAAGGATCAAGTATCAAGTAATAGTTCTGTTCAAAAGTTAGTCAGAAGAGTTCATTAAGTATAGAGTTCAGCTCATGAAGTTTATAAGAAGTATTATAAGAGTTTGAAGTTGGAAGTTTTTTTTTTTAATAAATTAAACCATCAAAAGATAAACCTTTTGGCCACCATACGTTTATTGGAACTTAAGATTCCATGTATAAAGGTCACCCTGAGAACCATTCGCGTATAACTTATATGGTATTGGATAATTTCCTTTATTTTTATAGTGGTGACATCTATATTTCAAAGGGGATAATCAATTTCGTTTTTCTATGGACGATGATTGACAGTTTCCTGTATTTTGATAGTGGAGATATCTGTATTTCTACGAGGAAACTCATTTTGTTTCTTTAGACTGATTTATATGATACTGAACAGATTCTTAACTTTTGAGGATATTATAACATAATAATATATAACAATAAAATAATGTATACATACACTTTGCATCCAATACATACAACTCACACTTACTACCCATTCACATGTAAATCTCATTTATACATCTGTAAATTGTACACAAGTACACATTACACATATATTCATATAAACTTTACACAGACATATTCAAGCCCAATCTAACACAAATTGAGCAGAAGTTTTAAAATTTTACCAACCACTGACGATTCATTTTTTCAATTATATAGTTTCTATTAGTGTACAAATTCAATCAAACACCAACAACATGCGTAATTTTAACAGCCAATCTTGACATATTGACTAGTATTGAAAACATAACCTACCTATATCAACTTAACATAACCTAACTTAACTTAGGCAATTTAAACTTATTTTCATTGCATACCAACAAAGTAAAAGTAAGTTACATATATTAGTATAAACTTTAATTGCATAGAAATAAAAAATTTAGATTCCCGCCAAATCAACATAATTTCAGTCTAAACAGAACCTAAATAAAACCAACAAACATAACCTAATCATTCCCTTAATTACACCAGTTGTACACAAAAAAAATGTAACCTAATCAACTTTAATCATTTTTTAACAGGCGTACTTTGCATGCCAACCAAGTATACCAGATATATCGAGTTATAAACTTTATCAACTTATTGACAAAATCGCTTGTTTGGTCGTATCAACGAAAAGGTTAGTACTAAAAACTTTTCCAATGCATAATATTGCGTATGTTGCTATCAGACTTTCGTCATTACAATACCTATCTATCTCCATAGAAAAAAAAAAAAAAACACTATCGTATGCAAAATATGATCATTAACGTCATCAAGGCACGAAAAGTTAAGTATAAGTAAGTATACAAATACAAACTGTATGGCACGGAGCAAAAAAGTAATCGCTCTGTTGCTTGCCCATACGGTCGAGAATCGCACGAGAAGGTCATCGAGGTTGTAGCTACACAATTTTACCCACATTCAGCCACATGTTCAGCCGGCAGGCACTTCACTTGACTTCCACAGTGCGAATTCATTTATTCGCCGACTGCAACCCGGTCCGCGCTCGTCAACTCATTTCAATCACTGGTAGAAGATAATCAACGTTGCCAACATGGCTTTGTTAATGAAAAACTCATTATTAACTGCTGCCAAGGGTAATATTCGTCAAGTAGCCAAGTAAGTTTCGTTTTTTAGTTTAGTTTCGTTGACTTTTCATTCACTTTGTTGCTTTGCCGAATATCTGGGGCAATTTTTATGATAATAACTATCAAAAATCGTTCAGACTTTCATAACTTTTAAGTTTTTCACCTTCACTTCCTCAGTTTAGAAGTGTTCTTGCTCGATTTTCCTTTAATTCCTTCGATTTTCCTATCTGTAAAAATATTACTTATATTTTGCATTGATTTAGCAAAAGTTTCTGGGCCAATGTCGAAATGGGACCACCTGATGCAATCCTCGGTATCACCGAAGCATACAAAAGAGATAATAATCCAAAGAAGGTTAACGTCGGTGCTGGAACATATCGTGACGATGAAGGCAAGCCGTATGTTTTGCCAGTCGTCAAAATCGCAGAACAACGTATCATGGATCAGAATATGAACCATGAATACAGCCCTATTGCGGGTCCCTCTGATTTTGGTACCCTTTGTGCCGAACTGGCGTTCAGTCCTGAACATCCAGTGATTAAAGAGAAGAGATATGCAACGATTCAGACCGTTTCGGGCACTGGATCGCTGAGAATTGGTGGAGCTTTCATCTCATCGTTCCATGAAGATAAATGTATTCATTTACCTACTCCAACTTGGGGTAATCATATTCCTCTCTTCAAACATTGTGGGATGCAAGTCAAGCAATATAAATATTACGATGCTGGGACTATTGGGTTTGATTATAAAGGATGTGTGGACGATTTATCTGTAAGTATCTCTGTTATATCCTCAATATCTCTTATTATCCTCAATATTTTGAGAATTTAACAAATCATTTTATATATTCGCAGAAATTACCACCAAAATCAGTAGTCTTAATGCACGCCTGTGCCCATAACCCAACTGGTGTCGACCCCACACGTGAGCAATGGGACAACTTATCAGCTCTGGCGAAAGAAAAGAATTTCCTTGTCTATATGGATATGGCTTATCAAGGCTTCGCTTCCGGTGACTTTGAGAAGGATGCTTATTCGGTCCGGAAGTTTGCAGCGGATGGGAATGAGATTGTTTTGTCTCAGAGCTTCGCGAAGAATATGGGGCTGTATGGTGAGCGTGTTGGTGCCCTGACTGTTGTTACGGACTCACAGGACACTGCAGAAAGGGTGATATCCCAGCTGAAGATTCTTGTAAGACCCATGTATTCGAATCCACCTATTCATGGCCAGCGTATTGCGAGTATCATTTTGAATGATCCTAAACTTAAAGCACAATGGTAAGTTTTGTTTTTAATTGTCATACCAAAATTAAGCTAACTTTTAAGCAATCACATCTGATTGTGAATACAAAGTAAGTTTGGTTGCAGGAAAGTGAACCACGAATATATTTGTATGTTTGGTTGCAAAAGTAAAGTAACATGATTGTCTAGACAACTTGTTATACAAGAGTACTGTCATTATTTGAAAATTAGAACATCACATAATGGCAAATTGAGAAACTAAAACTTGCAATTCAAACTTTGTTCTAAAATATTTTCTAATCTGCATGATACAGAATGCCCATTCTTAAACGAATCGATTCCTTATTAAATATAGTTTGTTTACGCCTAAATGTTGGGTAATTATTGAGAAATATATCGTGCAAAAAAACGTATTTTCCAAAAAATGTTGAGTTTAAGGTATTTCATTTTTTTTCATATTTCCCGTATTGTTCGGATTATTCACCAATTGATTCAGCGTTAAAATATCTTCAAACTCTGGAGACAGTTTTTCAATTGATGACTTAGAACCGATAATATAACTCATGAAAGTTGTGTCTTAAAATTTTAACCTTAAAATTCTACATCTAAACATTAACCTTAAAATCATATAGGTTTATTCATTGTTTTGTACAATTAAAGAAAGGTTTATTTATAAGTCTTTATAATTCGAAACCAAATAGACAAATTATTGTCCCCTTCAAACTAATTTTATTACAAAATATTGTTTTAAAAGAGGTTATATTTTTTTATAGGTTAACTGAAGTCAAAGGAATGGCTGATCGTATCATATCCGTCCGAAAACAACTTCGTTCCAACCTTGAGAACTTGGGCTCAAAACGCAAGTGGAGTCACATTACTGACCAGATCGGTATGTTTTGCTATACAGGCTTAACGCCCACCGAAGTGGAACGACTCACCAAAGAGTTCAGCATCTACCTCACGAAAGACGGTCGTATTTCAATGGCGGGTGTGTCTAGCAAAAACGTTGAGTATCTCGCTGAAGCTATGCACAAGGTCACGCAATAAATACGCATTTACTTTGTAAATTACATTAAAAAGATAATTCTTAAGTAATTAACTGTAGGGCGATAATAATCAACACTCTATTTTTTAACGCCAAGCTTTAAGCGTTTTTGTTGATTGCATTATGTACATGTTAAAGGAATGATTGCCGTTTTGTATGATAAAAATGATAAGAATAAATTTTATGATATGGTTATAAATTAAAAAACTGTCAGTGGTAGAATAAATCATTAGATTTTTTCAAAGTTATAGGTTTTTGTTTGATAGTGATTACT
>WSZQ02069765.1:10173-23629 GCA_019419845.2 Weissflogia rhopalogaster
AATTAAAAAACTGTCAGTGGTAGAATAAATCATTAGATTTTTTCAAAGTTATAGGTTTTTGTTTGATAGTGATTACTTTTTCTGACATACATGCTAATGTGTGGTTTGGACTGCCACAAATCAATTTCGATTCATTCGGTCTCCAGCTTTAAGTAAGTTCACATCCATTTTTCTCGCGCATGTAATCGTGACTGAACTTGTGTAACGTGTACTATGACTCCATTTTGAGCTTCATAACTTCGGTGTGTGAATAAAGAACTTTGTAATTTCGAATACGTGTTAATTTGTGAGCATCATCCAACCCTTCTTTTTATGGTCGTTTTAATTCACAAATCATTATCGAAAATACTTTATCTTTCTCACCAAAAATCAGTCGAGGTTTACATTTAAAAATATTGCAATCTTCTCTACATCATAAATGTGTTCATTTTAATCCCTAAAATCTCACTCAGGTGAGTGGTACAGTGGTAGAGACGATGAATGCAAACCAGAACGTGAGTTCACAAGCATTATAGATATCAAATCATATTAAATCAAGTAACAAAACACTTTCTTCTCTCATAAATATTTATTTGTAAAATATAAGCTTAACTTCAGTTATATACCATTTGATTTCATAATTGAACGCATAGGTTGTACTTCATTAATTCCATTTCAAATTCAATAATCTTACACATAGTATCACACGATAATAAAAACGTTTGGCATATTGAAACTACGATAATACGTCAAATTAAGTACATTAGACGTTTATGTTTTGTCATAATACATATCCATTATCACAACTAAAAAGTTACTATCACAAAAAGGAATAAATTAAAATAATACAAAGAACATCGTATTAGTCACACGTTTCACTGCTTGACCAAGTTCACAATGATCAAGCAGTGAAACGTTCTAAACAAAATTACACACAAAACGAAGAAATTGTGAGTCAATTTAAACTATTAGTTACTAAAAATGGCATCCGCAAATGAAGAATTAATCTAATTGACGAGATAGTCATTATTTTTCTAGGTTGCCATCGTTTGAAATGTCGACAGGTTTTTGAACCTTTTTATTCAATTTGAATTCAAGTTGAATAAAAATCTTCAAGTTGGTGTGCCCGTTAGAATCAGCTCAACACGAATAATCGCGTCCATGAGTGGGACATTACCAGCACACGTGATGCTTTGTCGTTTCATTTCCTCTAAGCGTTGCTCAATTCCTGTTTTGTCACGTCCATTCAGCACCCAAACTTTCTTACAGAGATGCAACAAAGGGGCATAGAGTAAAAGTAAATCACTATCACTCACCCCGTTGAATCTATGCAAGGCGATATCAGCCCATTTTATGGTATTAGGTGCTCCTAGGACGTGGAACGAACATGCTAAAAGTCTGCACAAAACTAGAAGGACTTGTGGTGAACGGTCTGTATAGATATTGTTCAGCAAGCCAAAAGTATTCTCCAAAAGGGGCATGGCAGCTGGATAATCATTGTTAGCGATTAGTTGTTTTGCTGTATGTAATTCAGGCTCTTGAAGAAACACTAGCAATGATTTCGAGCATCGTAAACGCTCCTCGCTCATCACATACTTCATTAAAGCTTCGAATGCACTTGTTCGAGTGCCAATCAATTTGTTGTCAAAGTTACCAATCAATGCTTTCTTGGGGAAACTCACAGAACTCATCAAGTCGGGAAATTCCTCTGTCAATCCATTGTAAAGGCTCAGAAATTGGGTATATCTTCTCTCGATCGTCACATTTGATGAACCATCTCTTCTTGTTACGTGACAAACTTGAAGGGTGTACACAACATGCCGTTTTGTCTCCTCGTTCTCGCAGATATGTGCAGAAATTACTTCGAAAAGTAAAGGCTCCCTTGCTGCAAGCAAATTATTTTAAAAAAGTGTATTAGTAAAAGAGAATAATTTTTCAATTTTCATTGCGTACTTATTTCCATTTTTGTATTGTTGGCAGATGGTTGTAGGAACAAAGAGATTGTACGAACACCCGACCGAATACTAATTGAATTATAACTATCTACGCCACTATATCATTTCGGTTAATAAAATTATATCGTTAAACAATCAACAACTTTGTTTTAGTCACCTCTAGTCATATTGATTAGCAATGTTTATAAGTAGTTAGGCTAACTAAATCAGTAGATCACATATATTTATCAATGGATACAATTTAATAAATTATGAAAAAGACAAATAAAAGTCCTTTAATTGTTAACAAATTACCATGATAATTATAATATCTATATCTTGAATTTATCTCTAGCTATATTTTAATAATATTATTATATAAATTTTAAATTAATATCCAAATAAAGTTAATTTTTATAAATGTTAGGCAACCAAATATACATAAGTACATATACAAGTGACAGATTATATACAACACTGGATTGGGTACAATTAAACTTCTTAAATCACTTTATTCGAGTATAAAGCAATAATATTATTAACAAACATACTACAAATAATTGTATTTCAAATTGATATTTATCGATGTACATTTAGAACATATCAAAATTAAATACATATTCAGTAACCAAATATACACTAAATAGTTATGGATATTGATATAACCTTTAACTATAAAACTTAACTAGATTTTATCGCAAATTTAATTTGAATAATGTTTAATTTATCACTGATACCTGTGTTTACTAAACAAATTTGCAATATCAACGTGTCATGAATGATATCACTCTACAATGTATAATATATGGTAACTTTTGTGTATGTTATTCATAAAATTTTAAGTAATAAATGTTATTTTTAGTTTAGTATCAGATTTTTTCTATCCTAACGTGGGTGGTGTGGAAGAACACATCTACAATTTAGCTCAATGTTTAATATCAAGAGGCCACAAAGTAATCGTGATTACCCACAACTACGGCAAACGCAATGGCGTTAGATATATGACTACTGGACTGAAAGTTTACTATCTTCCTATCAAAGTCTTCTACAATCAATGCATTTTACCAACAATGATTGCCAATATTCCACTTTTAAGATACATTTTCCTGAGAGAGAACATCGAGATTGTACATGGACATTCAGCTTTCAGTGCACTTGCACATGAGGCTATGTTAATTGGCAATTTAATGAAGTTAAAGGTATGCTTGACTTACGATATTGTTTGCTATCAGTTAAATGTTTATTGAAATGCAATTTATGTTACTAAATGTATGTTTTAGACAGTTTTTACTGATCACAGCTTATTTGGCTTTGCAGACATGTCTGCAGTGTTGACCAACAAATTTCTAGAACTATCTTTAGTCGCTTGTAATCATTGCATTTGTGTTTCGCACACCGGTAAAGAAAATACAGTATTACGGGCTAAAGTAAACTTTGATCAAGTTTCGGTTATACCAAATGCTGTAGATACGTATTCGTTCACTCCTGATACCAAGAGGAAGTTTAAGGATTCAAGTAAGTACAAATTGCAATTATTTTTATGTAGAAAACGGTTATTTTGGTAAAAAAAAAACAGTTATATTGGTTATTTTAATATGTAGTAGTAAATAAACCTTTATTTTTGGCATTTGTCTTGTACCCTTACAAAAGTATTCATAGTTAAACTTTTATAATTCAATTTTACTATGTTTCAGTTGTAGTTGTGATTGTTTCACGTCTCGTTTATCGTAAAGGTGTTGACTTAATGGCTCAAGTAATGGCAGATATATGTCTAAGGTATCCACGAGTAAGTTTTCTAATTGGTGGCGATGGTCCTAAGTTATGGCTGTTGGAGGAAATACGCGAACAATTTGGTTTGCACGATCGTGTTACCTTGCTTGGAGGTTTGAATCACTGTGAAGTACGTGATGTTTTGAATCAAGGGCATATCTTTTTGAATACTTCTTTAACAGAGGCATTTTGTATGGCTATTGTTGAGGCAGCATCTTGTGGGTGAGTATTATTTTTAATTTATATTACTTCTAGTCCCAGGAAACCGGAAGAATGAGTGTAGTATGGGAGGCTAAATGTAGAGTAATAAGGTATGAGGAAATACTAGTGAGAATGGGAGAAGAGCGTTTGGTGAGGCATGTTTGGATGACAGGATTGAGTGCTAGGGGATTGAATACATGGGGGTGAGAGAGAAGAAAGATGTATGACGCGGGCGGGTTATCGGAGACGGCGGTGAGGCAGTTATGGGAGAAGGAGGGATCGGTAGAAGGGATAATGAGGTAAAACGTTGTTTCTATTTATAACTTCAACATTTTAGTCTGCAGGTGGTCTCAACGCAAGTAGGGGGTATTCCAGAGGTATTACCAGATGATATGATCTATTTAACGGAAGCAACTGCACCGTGTTTAATCAAAGGCGTAGAGAAAGCTATCGGAAAGATAGAATCTGGTGATATCCCATGCCCATACGTGAGTAATCGTCGCGTACGTTCTTATTATAATTGGCTAAATGTGACTGAACGTACTGAGGCTGTTTATGATAAGATTCTTAGTACAAAGGTGCAATGCCCCGGTGAACACTTGGCTAGGTAAGTTTATTGTTCAATTTTATGTGTAATATAAGAAAATATTTATATATGTGTTTTAGTTATTTACCTACTGGAGTCTGGCCATTTCTGCTTGTCGTTAGTTTATGTAAAGTAATTCTATTTATTTTAGAAGTCATTTTTCCAAGTAAATATATTGACATTGCAGAGAACTATAACATTCATAGAAAACATAAAAAACGTTCTTTGTAATACTTCTTAGAATTCTTTATATACAACTTCAGAATTAAGTGAGATATACCATAGAGAAGATTATGAAACTTAAGTTGTTATTGCGAAGTCTGCAAGTCTGCGTTGATCAACTTGCTCTGTTTTTAATGTCAATAAATTATTATTAACTGTACTATTCTTTGCACTCAATTTCAGGAATTCACTTCTTAAAACTCGTGTACTCTGAAATTACTGAATTTTGGCAGAAGACTATTTTCAGGACTAGAAGTCTCAAGGACCTCCTTGAGACTTCTAGCATTATGCCGAAAATGAGTTCACATTCCATAAAGATAAAGTGATATCGATTATTATTTAATATGTGGAAGTGAGGGTGCCGGTTGATGATGAGTGATAGAGTGTTGATGATATAAACACTGTTTATTATAGAACATATACGAAACGTTTACAAACACACAACAAAGAATACAATGACAATCGCGAGGTAGTAGAAGAGATGTTGACGGTACGAAAGCAGCAGACTAAGTGCCGAGGTGTGTAGAAATGTAAATACTAAATCTAAAGCATGCCAAAATGTGGTGGGAAACGCCACAAATACATTGCGATATTTATGCTTCGATATATTTCCCAAATAGACGAGTTTTATATTATATAATCGAATCATTCGCCTCAGGAGCGCTTGGTAAGACTTGATAATTAATATTGTTTGAAGAAGAGACGAGTTTAGATGTTTTACAATTTTATTTTATTTTGTACAACATACATTTCTGAGTTTCGTTCTCAAGTATTTTGATTCGTTACTGGTATTTATGCTTTCAAAGTGGCGACGTAAAATTCGGAAATTACAAAATTAAATAAAACTGTAAAACATCTAAACTCTTCTTCTCTTCAATCATGACTAGATAATTTTTTACCATCTACAGTATTCTTTGATTTGAATGCTCGAAATTATTCAAGTTTTATCTATACAAATCCAAATTTTCACTAAAAACTTGCTTTGCCATGCCCAATAGAAAACCAAGTCGTTGTTGAGAATTACAGTCTTATAAGACATCTGGGGAATTTGAACGCATACCATCTTTCGAGTCTGGGCAGTCTTAGGAGTCTTTGACAGTCAGTTAGTTCTTGTACAGACAGTAGTTATTGTGCAGCGGCTTAGTCAGTTCGGACTTAATTTGTCACTAGTTGTTCGGTCGTGCGTTCTTTCACTGTGTAAGAGGTTAGAAGTGTATAAGAGGTTATTGTGTTAAATCAATATATTGTTATGTTAAAACTATTCGTATGTTATATGAGTGTTCATCACCTTGATGCCATCCCCATAGTCTTGCACCCCACAGCTGAGCTAGCCAGCACGAGTGAAGTACCAGTATGAGAAGGTACCTGTTTAGTTTGAATAGCCATATCCAGCCAGCGAGCAGAGGAATCATCGACGATCTCTGAATCGTCCTCGCTCGGTCCAGAGATGTCCATCGATAAATGGTAAGTACCATTTATAAGTATCCCCGGTACAACGCGATAGCATGTCGAGTGATAGTAGCAAAAAGCCAAGCGAGTAAACCGCAGAAACGAAACCCCTGTGTGAGAAAGCGCTCACACGGTACGCAACAGTTAGTAGAGTGTACATCTGGTGGAAACGCCGCTCATACGGTATGCCACATTTGGTGGACACGCCATAAACCTAACGTTACATTAATATACATACATTAACATGGGATTCACACCTACATCCCAGGTGTGCATTACTAAATTGCAGAATTTCTCCCATCTCGCTTTCACACGATCCCATGTACGCCTCGCTTTCCCTTAAATCCAACCAATATGTTCACCCCATGACCCGGTATACTTAAATATAAATCCCAAAAAATTGAATGAATCTACCTTCTTAATCGCCTCTCCTTTCCATACCAATTCTTCCACCCTTCATCTCCCTCCTGGTTTCCGAAACACCATCCATTTTGTCTTCGCAACATTCACTCTTAGCCCTCTTTTGTCCATGTATCTTTCGATTCGCCCCAACATTCTCTGTATGCATTCCTTTCTTTTTGAAAATACAACCATATCATCCGCATACGCAAGCATCCTTACCTTACTTCTCCCCACTACCACACCGCCACCCAGCCCTTTCGTATATACTCACGTATATATTAAAGAGGAGGGGGCTCAAGGGGCATCCCTGTCGTAACCTCCTCCCAACTTTAAACTTATCCGACACATTCATTCCCATTTTCACCACTGCCCATGGCTCCTCATACACATACTTCACCTACGCAATCATTCCTTTAGACATACCTCTTCGTTTTAGACACTAGCAGTTTAACACTCGTGACCATATCATATGCCGATTTGAGGTCTATGAAGACTGCATAATCCTTTCCTTTCTCTCAATCACTTGCTCTACCATCCACGCTTGGGTGGCTATTTGGTTCCTTTGGCTATTTGAGCACAATAAGAAATTTTTGCTTGTAAATCGCATCGTCTATGGTAAAAACAATGCCGAAATCGAGAGTATAACAAAGGACAAGAATATGTGATTTGGTACTCGGACGCATCGAAAAAGGGGGTGAACCTTGGCATTGGAATTCACTGGTCAAATCGGAATGGATCCATCGCCGTCCGTAAATAAGGCCCCTTCCATAATTCAGGCAGAAATCATGGCTATATTAAGAAATGTTATCCTGCTAGACACGACACCGCCTGGAGAATCGAAGAGGGCCCTAGCCAGGCCAAGAGGCTGCTTGCAAGAAATTGTAAATCTGAAAAAAGCGATACCGGCATCTTCGACTTCGGGCTTCTATGCCTATCCTTGCTTAACGAATATGAAGAAAAAGAGATGAATAAACTCGAAGAAACAACCTATCTCCGTTTATTACACGAGTCAGAGGAAACCGCGAGGCGACGCCGGTATGAACGACGCCTTAGGTGTTTTTAAAGGTGCCGATCGAAAATTGTAAGCCCATCACCCAACCCCCTTGGAGAAAGTACTGAGTGCGAAATCTTATTTATAATGATACCAGGTCCATTACGTTACAATGTCCGTGCGTAACCATGACGCCAGCCACTCCAAAGCGTCTACTTTTAACTTCAAAAACCGCTATTCGAAAGTTTCCCTTAAAAACAAAAAAAAATGAAACCGCATACCATAGAATATAATTTCACCGACTTTAGGAATTTGTCTAAATTTTTATTTATCAATAATAGGATAGTACAATCTTATTACACATTTAAAAGTAAAGTAAAAAATCGACAAATATTTTTTCGTACTATTATCATCATTCTCTATCTCTCTGGATCAAAATGTAATGCTGCCTGCTGCCCTGTCGAAACCAATGTAGATATCGTTCTGAAAAACCCCACTCTAGAAGAACAATTCCCATAAAAATGGCTATGTGCATTTTAACGTTCGTAAAACTTAAGTATGGCTGATGCAACTACACACTGCTAACAAATGTCAAGAAGAAATGTGTGGCAAATGTGATGACTTATAACAGAAATAACGCACATCTCTTCTAAAAAAGAAACTAATTCCTAAAAGTTAATTTACAAAAATTTGTCCCACCTCTTCCGCTCGTCTTCTTTCAAGCATAAAATCATCCTGTCGCCCAATAGTTTGTACAATTTAAGTTTCCTCAAGTATAAAATCCATTAACTTACAGCCTAACTAGTTAGTACAAATACGATACGAACCGAAAACAAAAAAGAAATGAATAATCAGAGAACGCGATATTTGATAATCGAAACTATAAAAAGTTGATTATACTGGTTCATACTTTCTTCATTTTTTTCTTCTTTTTATTTTATGTTGTTTTTTGTTTTGTACCTATACAAATGCTTCGCGACGTGTCAATGTTCTGATCTTCACGAAGATGGAAAAAAAAACAAGATTCCAGCGCTCCTCGAACGACTCTTCTCGATCTCTCCCCGACTTTGTTAATATATAATATTTCAAAATAAAATCTCATACTCTCTCGAACGGCGCGAAAAAAAACAAGAGTTCACACAACAATTTCTTGGGCATGTATGTGTGTATCTTCTATGCAAGCTTATTCGGAGGCGGGTGTCGCCTCTTCGTCGGTTTTGCTCTCGTCAGCCTTCTTCTCCTCGGGCTTCTCTGCCTTCTTCGGGGACGCAGCAGTGGTGTCAGAGGCGGCCTTCTCGCCGTTTTCCGTTGCCTCCGGTTTATCATCATCGACTTTGTCGTCGTCGTCGGCGTTGTTGTTCGCCGACTCCGATATTTTGCTGTCGTGTGAGTTATTCTCGATTGTTTTCTTCTCCTCCTTGTCGCCAACCTTGCTCTTCTCCTCCTTATCGGTATGGTTCTTATCGTCGTCCGTATCTTCCTTCTCGGTGGATTCCTCCTCTTTGTTCACTTCGTCATTGATGGGCTCTTCCTCGGAAACGCTGGCGTTCTTTCGAGGGCGGCCACGGCCTTTCGGTTTGCCATCGGATTTCGGTGTAGGTGTCTTCTTCTCCTTTTTCGCGGGAGGTGGTGGCGTTGCTGGGACGATGCCCTTCGCTGCTGACCGTGTGCGGCGGCGGCCTTCGATTTCTGGACCGAGATCCTATTGTAAATTTAAAACATATTTAAAAAAGAAGAAAAACTGCCGAATAACAAAAGGTAATTTCATGAAATTACTTTGCACTCTTAATTGTTCTTGCATTAAGTTATGCATTTATTTCTAAACTATTTTTTTGCAAGTCGCTACTGTACTAATTTATACAGTTGCATGTAATAGAAAAATTCGTTACTCCTTATATTATAAAACGAGTTTTCATACAAATCAATTTTTAATTATTTGAAAATTGACAGTTATAGTATAACAGTATAACTGGTTGCATAACACATATTCTAAAGCTTGTATTGCATGTAAGCTCCGGAATAATGGCATAACACCTTGTTTAATCGATATAAGATTAACTTAGTGACCATTATAAGAAATATTTCCATAAAATTTCAAAGTGTATCAAGAGTGATTTCGTCTTAACATTTTTATGGCGAATTTCTAGAGAGAATTATTTTTATATTTTCGGATAATTTCCACTCATAATTGCTTTTTCTTAGTTTAAAACTTAAAATTTTTGATTTTTAGAAGAAAAAAAATTACTCAGAACTAGGGATGTCAACTTTTCACGAAGTATCGATACTTTTTAGTATCGACACTTTTGAAACTACAATACTTTCGATACCCAAATATCGAAGAAAAGTATCAATACTTATTGATAACAAAAATACACATTGCCTTTATAATATTATTCCAGTATATTATCAACCGAATGTTTCTGTTGTTACTACATGGGAGTTACATATGAAAGTTACAAATGAATAATATCGCGGTAATTCGTAAGTAATAAAAAATTAATGATTATGAAATTACTGATTGGGAAAATTAAGGAATCTCGACTTCAACGCATCGAAACATCAACGTTTAATACTTTGATTGCAACGAATTGATAAAAGTATAGGGAATATAACTTTCCTTTCGAATTAAAAACAATAAAAAAGTAAATATTTACAAAGTATCAATACTAATTATTTTAAAATTATTAGTGAACTTGAATTTTCATTTTTAAGTATCGATACTCTGATAGGTCAGGGTATCGATTAGTGAAATGTTTTGGTGATTGAATTAAAAAACTTCAATATTGAAAACTGAAATAATAAAAAATGGTTGTTATCAAGCCTCTTAAGTAAGACGGTCGTTATCTTATTATTAGTCTGAAGAAAATAGGCACAAACGTATTTTAAACTAATACTTATGTTGATTTAAAAATGTTCGTTGTGCCATCAGATTTCTATATATAATTTCATAATAATTTCAGAATAAATGAAACTTTAAAAGTAGCGATATTTCAGCAGGAAGTATCGATTGATTTCATTATCAATGTATTGATCGAATTAAAATCTGTTAATTTGAATTGAGTTTGAAGATATAATACTGCATGATACCAAAAATGTAATGATTGAATTTTCATATTTTTAAAATAACCAACGCTCAGAGTACGAATTATGATGGTAATTGGTGGCTGTGATTAACAGATGGCCTCAGTGTAGGGGCATGTCAAAAATTATCGAATATTCTGTAACTAATTCGTTACTATCGAAAATTAAAGTATCGATAAAAATCGACACTTGGAATCGATACAGATAGATACCTATTCCTTTTTGACACCCTTTTCAAAACAATGAAATGTTATTAAAAGGTATCAAACAAACGAATGTTGAATTAACTATTTTAAAGCAATGTAATATAAACTTGAAAATTTCCCTATTAGTTAAAAGACACAGATCTATTTTTAAATGAAAGTAAAACAATGTTTACAATTTAAAATGCGTTAAGTTACAGAATATAACCAAACAAGAAATATAACAAGGTTAAAACAAAACACCCTAACCTTAAAAGTATAAATTACGACGAGAAAAGAAAAACGTTTAAAATTACCTTTGTAATGGCTTCACTTTCCTCTCTAGCACGGTCTATCGACCTGCCTTTGGTCTTTCTGGTTTTAGGTACCTTTTCATTCTACAAAACAAGAACGAAACAAAGAACATAAGTCGAAAATTTCCAAGCATTTCCCTCCAAAAGTGCATAAACATGGAAAAAATACAAGCGTCGACATACGAACACTCTTCCCCCAATTGGAAAGCCATACAATAAGCCGTGCGACGTACGTCGACGACGCATCGTTAATCGAAAATTTTCGTTTGGCGGCGCGAACAAGAAAGATAGCTGCCAATTGGAAAGTCAATGCATTATTACTACATCAATACGGCTAAACTGCGTATACAAGGATGGATTGTAAACCTTCGTCGACGGCAAGCAATGCATTTCGACAGCGTCGCCGACATGTACGCATTTCCATCGATGGGAATTCGCGTTGAAAATGCGTGCGCGTCCGTCGCTATGGCGCTACGGGCCGGCGAAAAACGGCGCGCGAACTGAAAAGTACGCACCGTGCGCGTTTTTCCTCGGTCATCATGTTTGACTTTCGTACGTACCTGATTGTTTTCGTCGCTGAGCGCGTTCACTGCGTCTGTTTCGGACATCTTCTACGCGTTTTTATCGGACTTGGACAGCGTCAGTTTTTTGCGAGCGGCGGAACACTACACTGCGGGCTGTGGACAACACACGTACGTTAGCGTTGAGCGACAGGGATGCGGAGGCAACAAGAGCGCGACTGTGACGCGGGCCGCGGTCGTTGTTTATACAGCGCAAATGGCGACCGCGTCGTCACGTGACCGCGCGCCTATGCAACTGACAGCAGCCGAACATCGGCTTCGGTGAATATCGGTAATATTCGTAGAAATTCATGTGGTACTCAACATGTTCTTCTTATTTCTCTTGTAAACATTGTTTACTTTATGATGTGTTGTGTTTAGGTTGTGATTCTTTTATTGTCGAAAACAAACGCACTGATTGTAAAACAGTGTACATAGACTGATTCAATTATGATACAGTTTGTTTTATTTAATTTTTTATGAGTTTTTATTTTTGCTTCTTGGGTAGTTGATATAATTTTTGCTTGTATATTCCGTCACGTTCATTAGTTTATATATTTTTTTTGTTATACATGTTCATAAATATTCATAAATTAATTACTAAATATAATTAATTTATTTTAAGAATCGAATTTCTGAAGTTTTTCCATACCGCTACGTCAATTCCAATGTACATATTTTCAACAATCTATCACATTTACTCTAAACAATTAATCGTAATGGCTGTTTCCCTAGTTTGTGACAAATTTAATTCTGAACCGATTAATATATAATTTATACCCATAGAAATGTGATAAATGTAAATAAAACTATTTTTAGAAGAAGTCATTTCAAGTCATTTTTCTAATAGTGAAAATGTCGCTGTTATTAGACACAACTTTTATGACATATATTTCCCCTGATAAGTAAGTTTCTAACTTCTGTCTAGATAATCTTCTAGGCGGCTTAATTCCGTGGAAATATGCAGGCGTGATATTCTATGCGAGCGCGACAAGGCAGGACAATATCTTGTACCTGGCATATCTTTCCTAGGGGTTGGAACATCACCTATCTCCTGCCAACAACTAACTGCCGCCGACGGCGCGCATTTCGCATTCTCTCGCTAGTAGTATTACAATAAGTTCTCCAACTTGATCTTGAGGTTTGAATTTGAACATTGGCGACCCTCGACAATGTTCGTGTTGACAAATGACGTCGCACGTCCTCGGCCGTCGTCGTATGCGTTGATATTTGGGTTGCATATACTTTGATTCCAGCTCGAACAAAACAATTGTTACTTACTACGGACATGCATACTCTCCAAATGATCTAATCCAATTTAATTCGAAAACTAATGGTGTTTTAACATATTTTTTGATGCAAAAAATGTTCAGAAATAATAATTTTTGAATAGTATTTAATATAAATTCCAACAAACTGATTTATAAACCTAAGTTTGCAACGAAATAACTGTTTCAATATAGTTTTAGATAAACTCATCTCGAAAACGACACAATTAACATCCATATATTATGACATTTTCTGAACCACCGCGTCCCGCTCTATAAGACTGCATAGTTTGAGATTTATCGGAGAATAAATAGATAGAATTTTAACACAAAATATCGAAATTTCGTCAATGGGTAAGCATTAAAAAATTCCCAAAATCAGAAAAATCAAAATATCTCGGAAACTACATGAGCTAAAGAGCCCATATTTTGGGAAAATTCTCAGAAACCATCTAAGATAATATTCTGTTAGTTTCATCCCGATCGGAGCTAGTGAAAAATTGGTCAAAAATTGCAT
>WSZQ02069776.1:8083-23608 GCA_019419845.2 Weissflogia rhopalogaster
CGAGGATACTTAGCGACAGGAAGATTATTTAAAAATTACTTTCTAATCCAAAAATGAGACGAGATTGTGCTACGTTTTTGGTGGGAATAATTCATTCGTATTGTACTGGATTGCACCAGAATTCAGTATACAATCAGAAGACTGGAAAACTTTGCAGTTGTCACTCCCGTTTCATATCTTCATTATACCCATTATCTGGTTACCCAAACGGAAGGGAGGTATTCTAATAAATGCTCAGTTGTTATCAGATTACTTATCTTTGTTTCTACCTTATTTTCATTGTTTTTCATTGAGAGGGCATTGTACAACAAGTACTGCTTCTTCTTTTACCGATAATAAATAGGCATAAGAACATAAGTTACCCGATAGATAATGCACAATGGTGTCGGGACCGCAGTTACAATACCATTTTTTTGTATTTTGTGGAAAAGCTAGGTATCTCCAGCTGCCGGTTAGTACTTTTCGTGCGCTAGGTTAGGAGCATATTTGCCATAATCGGTCATTGAATCAGTGCCGCTCGAGCACAAATAGTTAACATATACCACGCTCTTTATACTCTTCCCTAATAATTTCCTACACTTCTTTTCACTTATCAAATGTATTCATTTCAACAATTAAAGGTGTAAATTATTGTTTTAAATAGTATGTTCATTTTGCCTTATACAAAGTCACTAAACGTATGGATTAAACAAATGTTTATTTGATGTTGTGTTATCCTTAGATAAATATTTGTTTAATCAATAATTTGTACAAAAATAAGACATTGAAATTTTGAAAAATGCGCTATAACTTCAGTATTTTTCTATCAGTTGAAGGCTTTATCAACTGATCGAGAAATCAGTCATAAATAATGTTTATCCACAATACGTATCATAATCAATAAATCATTATTATGAAATATTAAACATCAACTTTTTTTTTCTTAAACAAATATTCTAAATGTATTATCCTCAACACTGACTTAACATTTTCCTCAACCTTTCAGTATGCGATTTGCAGTGCATCACTAACTGTGTCCAACAGAAAGATTGGCCATAAAAGTTTTTTCAGCTAACTAAATGCAGTTGGTATCCAGAAATGTCAAAAAAGCATGGGTATCGGTAAGTATCGATACTTCCGTTCGATCAGTATTGATATTATCGATGCAAATAAATAATTAATTAGTGCAGCCATAGATTGCGCAGGAACGTATTGATATAAAGACCTTCAGCACACTAATTGTCAAGCTGTCAAGAACAACTGGTTATCTGGAAACATTATAAGACGAAATACATTTCAAAGTGTGCTAACTTTGTGCAACTAAATGCTTGTTTATAAAATACAATATTGCACTTTAGGGTTATATACCCCAGCGTTACAATGGTGCCCTTAGAAAGAGAGATGCTATTAATAAGTTAGTCAAAGCATAATAGTTCTTCAAAAAGATACTTTAAAATGTTTAGCATTTAGCAAATTTTCAATGTAATATCTTCGTCATTTCAATGTCTGGTGTTTGCTCAACGCCGTGCCTGTCAGTCTTCAGACACAAGTACACGTACATATACATACAAACAGCGTCTTTCCAGGTTTTCTCCCCGGGCAGGAAAATCCATTACAGCAGCCAGGAAGTTGTACATTTATTTATTTACGAGCGTTTGTCTGCCGGCACGGCAACGGTAGCGGTGGGAGGGCGGCAAATTTCAAATTGCGTGTGTGTATCAGCGAGCGTTATTATACGCTCCGCACGGATGAGTATCGTGCACAAGAGGAAAAGAATATTAAAATATATTTCGTCCTCTTGTTCGCGCTCATCTCTAACTATATCTAGGCGAATCTGCTCCTGTGAGGGGTGTCCTCACTCCCACTTCGTGTTGCCCAGCGCTCTCTGGAAATGTCTCAAGTGTCAGGCAAGAATGTTTTCGCTGTTGTGCGTCTTGTTTTATATCTCCATTATCTGGTTACCCAAAAGGAAATAAGATATATTTTACTCTAACGAATGCTCATTTGTTGTCAGGTTAATTACCTTTGTGGCTACCTTGTTTTTCAGTAACATACTGCTTTTTAAACGAAAAACATATGCACGTGCTATTTATTAGCATAAGTATTGTTAAGAAGTTCGTAAGTTATTGTGCACAATGTCGCAAATATGAAGCCAATTCAATGAATATTCGAGGTATGAAGGCATTTGGCAAACATTTGGCAGAAGGTTTCAGCTGGCAATGTGCAGGGAACTAACTATGCCGAGGATACTTAACGCCAGAAAGATTGTTTAAAAATTACTTTCTAATCCAAAAATGAGACGAGATTATGCTACGTTTTTGGTGGGAATAATTCATTCGTATTGTGCTGGATTGCACCAGAACTTCAGTATATAAAGGCCTTCAGAAGACTGGAAAAGTTTGCTGTTGTCACTCCCGTTTCATATCTTCATTATACACATTATCTGGTTACCCATACGGAAGGGAGGTATTCTAATAAATGCTCAGTTGTTATCAGGTTACTTATCTTTGTTTCTACCTTATTTTCATTGTTTTTCATTGAGAGGGCAGTGTACAACAAGTACCGCTTTTTCTTTTATCGATAACAAATAGGCATAAGAACATAAGTTATCTGATAGATAATGCATAAAAGTGTCGGGAATAAGCAAAGTAAAAAAGTAAAAGTGTAGTTCATCTTACAGCGCTTTCGTCTTGGAACGTAGCTCATCCTAGTCTTTTTCAGTTCTTCCAGCTCTCTCAGAGGTTGTCGCGCTGCGAGCCTTGAAAGCTCTTTCATTACTGTTTAAAGAAGTTTGCGTGCTGCTCTGGCGGGATGCTGGGGCGCCAACCTTTGGAGGCATGCCAGAATTATTATCGATTGCGTGTGCGCGCATAGAATGAGCACGGCACGCATCCCCCGACCAGAGGGGGATTAGCATTGTGAACATGGGAATTCCGCGAGAAGATTGATATACGTCGGCGTAAACGGTGCATTGCATTAAAATCATGAAAGTTATGTATGCATATTTTGTTTTGTATACATTTGAAATCACTTAAATCAAATGTTTTTTACTTCTTATTGTATATTTCACTTTAATTTAATTTCTTACATTAGTTGAAGTTGGAAATAGTTAGATATAGGCTCAGTTAGCAAATGTATGACAAATCTTTTTGGGTACCTTTAAATGATATACAATTTGATATGAAAAACTGATGTATTACATTTTTATCACAACTATTTATTCTCTTCGGCTCATAATTTTTATGTCAAAATGAATTACACTTATCGAAAATTATCTTAGGTAATTTTAAAATGCAAAAAGCATGTTGAGAGGAGTTGTTATGTGCAAGGGAGAGAACCGTGCTGACTCTACTCAGAGCTTGACTCTGAGCTTGGGGTGTGGCTTGGGCTACAGTTTGGCGCACTCCCTTAGGGAGTCGTCACATTGCTGACTTCAACTTCGTAATTCTATGCCTATCATTGTGTCACACATACTTAAAGATGGATGAAGCAACTCGTTAGAAACAACCCATCTTTTTTTTATACATTCGGCAGACAAAGGAAATTACAAAGCGACCCGACGCAACGCCGACAGTATGACAGACGCCTTACACGATCTTGACCCCTCGTTTATGCGAGCCTGTCTGACAGTCAAAAGACGTGGCTTTTCATTTAGAGCATATGCATATAATCGCGATTGCATATAAAGATTGAATTAAAATCGCGAGACCTGTATACATATATAGTTGAAAAGAATTGTGCCATCTTCTTCGATAAGCGGGGCGATGATCTGACTACACGATGAATTATTATAACGATGAAGTGGGCGCGCGATCATTTACCGACGGTGAAGAGACCATGGACGAAGTAGTTTTCGATATATTGATTGGTGAATTCATTGACCGGTCACCCTGGTTTAGGTATACTGCCCTTTTTAGGTCCATCTGCCTTGTATATTATTATGTTGAAATTTTCGCAATAGTTTGGATTCAATTTCATTATAAAAAAACATTTAAGTACAAATGTGTTATATAATAATAAATAATACGTTTTTTGTGTATAACAAATTTTAACAAAAGTTTCATCGTCTGTAGTAACTAAAATGTGACGGAGTAACTTCCTTATGGTTGAGCAATTAACCAATACGAAAGTGAGGAAACCTTTTAATAGATTATCATAATTTTCAACAAAGAATGAAATTAAGTAAGAATTAAGAAATAATAATGATAAGGTACTGTATATAATGTAATACAAGCTAGACTAAAATCTAAATTATATCACAGATGTTCTTATACTCGAAAACTGACTTTATACTAACAAATAATGCAAGCAAACTTTGAAGAAGTTAGTTTCCATCTAAGTATGAAAGTTTAATATTCCATATAAGTATGCTGACGAGGCAAGTTTAAACACTGCAGAATTTGAAAGGCGTGTGTTTTTATTATATGTGTGTTTTAGTTTTATCTTGAAATAAAATCAATCCAAACTGATAGCTATTTAACTCCGAAAACCCGATTACGTTCGGAAGCTGGATGCTGGCGCACGCCTAGCGCAATAGTGCAGCTCCAAGCAGAGAGCGAGCTGCCGACTTGGGCACCTTGAGGTTCCAGTGCGTAAACTTCGGTGCTGGCAGGCGAAGAGATTTAACTCGAGCGCAGTCGAGCAAGTAAAATGCCAACTAAGGCGTGTTGTTGCTGGCAAGTCGGCAGACGATAAAGACTCGACGCGCGGATGACTCCTCAGGCAAGCGCGCTTCCTACCACCATCCATCTTAAGAGTACTAGTACTACAATCTCGCGACGTCTGTCTCGTTCTATCTCCTCGGAATTGGCCGCAGTGTGGTGCCGCCACCGCGACTGCCACCGTCGCCAAACCTCCTCCAACCGACGCCTTCCCCGCGAGCGCGCGACATCCGCCAGACGAACGGAAGGACGGATCAATAAATAGTCCCTCATATTAATTACATCCAATTTGCATCCTCAGAGATGAAATGTAGTGTTAATGAGTTAAGAGGTTCGCCGGGCGTAAACTTTGCCACGCAGCGTGGCCGGGGCGAAAGTTGCGATAACTTTGGCGCCCGCCAACACGAATGAATAACTCTCGCAGTTTTGCGTTTTACGTCGAGTAGTTGATGAACGGTGAGAGCTAGAAGAATGCAAAACTGCTTGGAGTTATTATGAAGCGAAGCAATACTGTTGTGAGTTCATCCTACGAGGCATGCGTCAGTCGACGGGGAAGCAATGAGGTCGAAGGGATAGCAAAGGAAAGGATGGAGTAGTAAGAGTGGGTTACGTAGAGTATTCCACCTTGTTTTAGCCATTTTTCTACATCTATATATAAATATTCGTTCTGGGAGTGTGATTTTTATAAAGGTTCAGGTGTCAAAGAGATTGTTTTGACAAGAAAGGAGAAGGAGAGGTAGCTAGAGATTGCTAACTTGAAATGTATATTTACATTTATGAAATGTACAGGTATTGGTAACACGTTTCTTGGTTTGCATGTTCATTCCTAAAAGGATTCCTAAAAGAAGATTTAATAATCTCTAAGAGATTGCCTTTACTGATGCACCAGATGCTAAATGAATCGCCCACCCTATTATTCCCGCGTTTTTATGCTCCTTTCACCACTTCTCTAATATAATACAGACATAAATACATTCAAATAAAAACTCTATAATAAAATAAATATAAATATAAATAAATGCAAATAATTGCTATCAAACCACCACCTTTTCTCGTCTCCTACGCATTTTCTCTGCTACTGCTCTCCTCACCATTTCCACCTCATTTTTCCATACGTCTTGCACCATCCTTCGTTCCTTCCCAATATGCTCCCATGTTTCGGTCCCCTCCTTGCAGAGTTCACATTTCCTATACCTAACACCCATCAATATCTTTCTTCCTCGTTCCTCTGAATCATAGCGTGCTCTTGCCAATATTTGTTTTTTTACTCAAATTCTGTTTTTATTTACTCCGGCCTCTGACCGATCACTTGTCTTCTATGGTACCCCAGGTCTATAATCTTTCCATAATCCTCCTCCGCCGTTCCTGATCCTCTCCTTCACCTAACCCCCACTAGTTTCTCCACGGACTCCTCTTCCTAATATATAAATTCCATTATCTTTTCCAAGAAACTTACCCTCTCATACGCTACCTTCCTCCGTTCCTGCCAATTGTGTTCCCATCTAAGTATTAATTGCCAAGTCTCTAGGTTGTGAAGCCTCTCCTCATATCTTGTAACTTTTCCCTTAATCTCCTCTCCCGCCGATCTTCAACCAGTCTTTTGCGACACAATATAGTTCGAAAATGACTTTTCCAATATCATCATATCGTTTAGAAACCATATCTGTTCTTTTCTAGAGCCTTCCATTCTTTCCACTCCCAACCCCATCGCCATGCACCATTTTCCTTTACACCCAAATATTTTCATATTTTAGCTATATTTTCGACCAGACATTGCTTTTCTTTTTTTCTTGAGCTAATGTGCTCTCTCTATGACGCCGTAGAGATAAACTGGAAACACTGGTATTTAAACACCTTTACCCTCTCCGATTCTTCACCTTTCCATCTTACCATCTGACCATTTTAGTAACTAACCGATGTAATAATATGTAAAAGTTTGTTTTTTTGTATTGCAGCGGCCCATATGTATATTTCTGCGGCCCAGTGCTTGAAACCTACATTTTGGGAAATGCTGATTTTTATTATATTTTATAAATTTTAACAATAAGAATAGAAACAATATGTCTAAAATTGTAATTTCAACCTCAGATATTATAAACTTGTCTGCGTAAGAGTTCGTAAACCGAAACTTTAAATACAAAATTGGAGGGAGTTATGAAGCATTTCTGTTGTGAATGTATCCTGGAAGGCATGCGTTATAGATTGACGCATGCCTTGAAGGATGCATGAGGGGTCGACGAAATGGGCGTAATCGTAGGGAGTAGGGGAAATAACGGGTAGCGAAGGTGGATGGATGCACTCCCTTACCCCTAGCATGATGTCACATTTTCGTCATGGGTCAATGCAACTTGTGCTCCAGTGCCCGCCGGCGCAGTGTTTTCTTTCATAATGTATGCGCCATTTTCTGGGTGCAACGCATGTGTAAACGTTCTTCATCTAGCTGGAAAATCATCTTGCACGGAGCTTGGAAAACAAAGACAACAGCGAGAATGCACCCGAGCGAAACGGGGTAATAAGAAGGCGTCATTTTGAATCAACATCATTTTAAATGTTAAAACTGCCTTACTTTTCATAAAATAGCAAAATTTAAATAGAGGTAAAAACAAGAATAAAAATAAGCTTTGTTATTTGATTCAACGAGTAGTTTTATCTGAATTTAATTCGGAATAAAAACCTTAGCCGTGACTGCGTCTATTTTATTGCTGGCCTCATAATTACATTTCCTGAAAGTGGTCTTAAGTTACGCAATTTGCATGCACACACAATTACGTGCCTCGCATTTTCGGGGGGTTGTCTGGTGTTTGCCTAACTGTGATTACGTTTTTTGGGGTGGAGAAAGGGCAACAAGGGCTAAGATTGTGCCACCCTGACAGCGTATTTTTATCACTTAAACGCTTAAGCTAAACAAATGTTATTCGCTTGAAAAATAGTAGATTTTAAATTAATATAAAGTAAAATTAATAGTTACCTATAGACTTTAACACTTGAGAATCATTCGATAATTTTTCGTATACTTTAGAAATGGTTGTTCCAACGTCTTTCTAATGCACAAATCATAATAATATGGCATTTCATTTCAATAATTGCTTGTTGAAAGAAACTTGAAAGGATTTTGACGTACGCAATACTCATGTTTATTCCAACGTCATCTTAATGTATAAATTTTAATAATAGCTTATTGAAACCATATCCTAACGTACAAAGTACGCCCTCGTACTTCAAAACGCTTGTTTCCAGCCTCCACAGCGCAAGGAAAAGCTGCCGTTCGGAGCATACATACAAAAGAATAATTTCTTATATTACTAAATGAAATTCACTAGCTAGAAATTATTCAATTCAATTTTTAAAACGTGAAAATTTCATTTCAATAAACATTTGTATAAAACCATTTATAAACACTTCAATAAACCGAAATGTAAATTTGAAATACTTACTTTCCAAAATATAAATAAAATGTAAATATTCATTAAAAAGTTTTAATTTTATAAATTCACTAAAAAGGAAAAATAGTTTTATATTATTATTATACATACCAAATATATTAACAAAAATTTAAAGAAATAAACACAAGGAACAAAAATCAATTTCATCACTTTGCCAGGGTGCGGTCACTGCAATTCCGCTTCAAACTTTCTCGCTAATGTTGAGGAAACTGTCGCAATTATAGATCATTGTTTGAGCGTTTGGGAAGTAATCAATTTGGCTGTCAATAACAGGGGCGTCGGCTGTCGCCGTGTCGGTCTGTCGTTCCTCCCATCGCGTTTGCGCGCGTACTTGTTTGTTTGTCTGTATCTCTGTGTATACATACATGTCTGCGTAGCGGGTGTAGCCCGTGTCCGTGTGCGATGTTTGCCCTCGGTTCGCAACGCCCCGGACGAAATAATGATGTGCAAAGGGTGTCGCGCCTGTTTACTTATAAATCCAGCCGGTACCCAAGCACATTCAAACAAGGCGCTGCCCGATTGTGCCCGGCGCCTCCACGCCGATACACTGTCAACAACCAACCATCGTAAAAACCAAAGCAAATCCGCCAAACAAAACCGACTAATTTATCGCCTAGAAAAACAAATAAATAAAGGCGTCATTATATCACAATATAGCCGGACGTATATCAAGTCGGAATAAATCAGCGTTATGTCTAAATTAAGCGTGGATGTGTCGATGAAACATTTCGCTAAGTCTATCTGTCGTGTCTGTCAGAGTAAATGACGCTGACAGCGATGCATGACGGCTGAATACCGTACACGCCCTTAGGTGTTAATGACACGTTTCAACCACCCTCTCGCTTGGAACAGTCCCATCAATCCAGCAATAGGAACGCCGGAAAGTGTTTCAATTATTTGCGTTTCTTCCATTGTTTGATCCGCTTTTTAATTTGCATTTTTTACGTATGCGTGAGCTACAAACACAACTCGTACCTGTAAATATTTTATTTTTATTGCTCTCTTTACAACTGAGTCATTAAAACGCTCGTAGAGATGAAAAACAACGACCGAAAAGAAATACTTTTTTCGTTTTTAATTTTCACTGGATCATGCAATAGAACAATCAAATCGGTTTATATTTACCATTCTACTAATAATATGTATATGAGAATTTTATAAATTAATTTTTGTGAGTTACAAAATACATTTTGTCAAAATAGCAGGCCTAAAGAATATTTTAAATGGTAATTGCTTAAATGATTTATTGATTAAATAAGGAAATGATGGTTAAGTCATGCAAAAGGGGAATGCATGCGACTTTTTCGAATGATCCTGCTTTTTCAAGTATCTGCACCAAAACATATCTGATTCACGTTATAAATAATAACATTTTCTTCGGAAATACTGATGCAAAACTATACTATGGAAAAACTATGCATATTTAATCAAATTCGTAAATATTGTCAGGATCGTGGATGTTGAATATGGGTTAACTCGCTTGGCTTAGCTTGCGTGACAACCGGGCAGAAAGTCAAGGAAGAGAAATAGAAAATATTTCTAGGTGCAAAATATAAGTATTTATTTAAAGACTCACCAAAAGTGTCTGGTTATCTCGGCTAGAGTTGCACATTAGACTGAAAGGGACTGGCGGTGGCTTGGTACGAACTAACTTTTTCAGTCGGCTAAACGCCTTTTTATAGAGCCTTTTTGTTAAGGTTTGCACAGTTCTAATAAACTATCTATGCTTAGCCAGAGCCCAATCTTCCTTCTTTGTCATATTGCAACATTGTAGTCCCTTGCCATATAAAAGTAACGTATGAAAATGCATGGAGACGATTGATGCACAAGGCGCGCTCGCGCTCAATAGCTGAACGCAACGATGCTTAAGTCAGCAGATAATGAATGAGCGAAGCACTGTCGCTCAGTAGTCGCGTTTTGGCAGTGGACGAGGTAGCACCGCTACATTGTGAATATGATTCACATATTCGCGACAATATAGGTAAAGAATAATGTACTGGAATTTGATACAGTCATATATTGTTGTAATTTTGATTATTTTTAAGATTAATGCAAAAAACTCGAAATACAACACATAATTTTGAAGGCGTTTAATTAAATATTTCACTTGTCGAAATAAATATCTACATAATTATGGTAATATATAGACGTACACTGAAGTGGTAATATTTTTAGGGAGCACGTATCTAATTTGTAAAAAGTGATATAAGTGTTTATGTGTTTATAAAATAAATTAAAAATTCTTGGACAAAACTTGAACCTGCGACCTTGAAGCAGAAACGCTAACAACTGCGCCGGTATCCTAAAAGTTACTGTTAAAGCAATGAATATCTTAAGCAATTTATGTTAAAACGGCTTAGAAACGCGAAAAATCTAATTAACTGATCTTATTTCAATATATGAACTAGATGTACAAAAATCATCATTAAAATCTATGGCGAACAATTCGTGCACGTTCCTTAGTAGAGCTACTTACTACATAACTTATTTACTATTAAAATTTGCCTATTAAAATTTACTATTTAAATTTAAGATCATTTGAATTAAATTCATGAATGCCTGTTAACTACTATCTAATCAAATGTTGGCACGATTTTAGCATAAAGTATTAAGAGTTCATCTTAAGACATCAGTTTCTTCAGTTGTACCTACTATTATATTTTTAAATCAGAATTTTACAAGAAATCAAATGAAAATTGTAGATTTTTTATACAATTTTATGCCGATTAGATCCTATATCCCACAAATTGGCTGAAAAGTTTCCAGTTAAGATGCACTTTCATTTTCGGAGTAGGGATGTAAGCAACTTTGCCGTACTCACTTGTATTTTACTTTGTTTTCAAGTAAGAGCCAAATGGTTCAAATTCAGCTTCATTTGGTATAAATAAAACCCAAATATTATACATATTTCCATTTCAACTTTAGGGACCTCAACAACTGAAACAAAACTATAAATATTCGAATATTTCCCTTCTCACCAACAAAAAAATATATGAAATTAAATAAATAATGTTTTGTGCAAAATTGTTTGTGGAGGTGCCGGACATAACTAGATATTTTTCCGGAGCGTTTTTTGAGGTCGGATGCCATCACAATTCATATTCGAGGAATATCAATGGTGTTTTTTGGGAGGGTTAGAATGGATGGTTGGAAATGTTGGATGTGCTGAATATCCGCTTATTTGTTGAAGAGGAAAAAATGTGTGAGGGGTTCGGAGGCAGTTTGCCGGCCGAATGCACGCCGGCAATATTAAAACCGTACGTACTCATTCATTTCAATTCAAAAAGCAAACAAACACATACGCGTTCATGCATTGCGCACATGCTTTCATTGGCAGCAGACAGCAGTGCCGGTGGTACTGGCAGAATCAGTAAAATAGAAATCATTTTCTCTGAATGCGTGTCCCCATGGGGATCGACATTTATTAATTAACGACTCGTGTTAGGCTTTCTTGATTACTTCGCCACTGTGCTAGTGTAATCTCCAACACTCGCAGCTTTTTATATCCTTGTTGAAATCGAAAATAAAGAAACAAACCGTTGAATGATAGAACAAATAACTAATAAACATATGTAATTGGAGATTTTTTAAATTATTTTGTACTGTGAATCCTGGTGGTAACGGTAAAGCACAGGAACAATCGTTTTTTATTGCATTACTTTAGGTTTAATAGTTTTGACAGCAGGTTGATGTGGAAATTGAAATTCATCTGTAAATATTAGGATTATATTTATACAATGATAAGGTATCTCGCGAACAACGATCACATTAGACATATTATTCTATTCTATGCGCCTTTTAAGAACGGAGCCTTCGTTGTTCATAAACATCCTCAGCTGTCTAGAAGGTTACGTCTCAAATCTTTCACCACCTTGCTTTTGCAAGTTATCAGATATCAGCGAAAAATTTAGATATCCCTGCGTTTTATTTATATGCTTATCGAGCAAGGTTACTTAAGTAGTGCCCATAATATCAAATTTGAAACTTTCCAACAAAGTTGTCGGTTACGAAACTTTTTTTTCAAGCGTGGCTTGAAGGTGAATATACAGAAAACGAAATAGATGATATGTAAAAATGCAGGTGAACGTCAGAGAATTGAAAGGCTGAAATGGAAGGGGTAGGTAATTACGAGAAGGTATGCACATATAACCCACTATACCAAGCAGTGCAGACAATCGGGATGAGACCCAGATATATTGGCGATAGTGAGCTAAATGTGGCGGATAAAAGACTGATAGCTAGAGCACGGTATGGATCGGAAGAGAGGGGATGGAAGGCGTGGATGGGACATGAATATGTCAGGTGTATCCTATGTGGAATGGGGAGGCTTTCCTGGGAGCATGTTGGGAGTGATTGTATAGGAATGAAAGAGGAGTGGGCGCGTGCTTGCCAGGGAAAAAAAGAGGAGTGAAAGAGTGACTGAGTGAGGATGGAAGGGGGGTGGCAACTTTGAATGTGATAATAAAGCAGAAGGAAACAGCGGGGACTGGACGCCAATCTACCATCAACTACGAGGAGGCGTCAAATTGAAGGTACCCAGGGAGTGAAGGATGAAAACGCCGAGCAGAAGGAGTCAGAGAAGGCAGAGAAGGAGTAAGAATATGGAGTGAAAGTGGAAAATAAGTTTAGCGGATTTGATTATTTTTTGTTGAAATGGTAATTATTTAATAAATTTTTGTTTGATTGTATTTAGTATGTTAAGTTTACTTGTTACTTATTATAATGAATGTATGTAATGGATTCCTTTAAAAGGTACAATTTAAATAAATATTATAATCGTTACAGTTGGATGGGTGACCACTTGGTCTCTCCACTCAACAAGCGGCTGCGGCGTCGTCCGCGGTAAAAACGCGAACGAAGATTGGGCGATTCGCTTGCAACGGTCCCCGGAAAAACCCATATGCACAAAAAGTTCAGAGCAAGTACCATTAGTAGCGAGACCGGATTGGGCCGGGTGAAAGTTACTATTCCCTTAAACCACTATGTGGTAGAAAAAGGTTGTTGAATAAATAAAATAAAAAATATAATCGTTACAAGTTGGAAACTGGTTTCAGACCACTACCCTAAGTTGAATTTATAGTAAAATTGTGTTAAAATGAGATTAAAACAAGTAATTTATATTTATTTGCAAATAATACACATATTTTTGTTAATTCGTCTTGACTCCCTGGGACATCAATTGGAAGAGTTTCAACATTATGTGAGAAAGCTTTGAAATTATTGGAAGAGATTCCTTAGTCTCATTCGCATCATCAATGTTTGCATTCCGTATTTTGGATTGAAGAAGTAGGTTAGGATGAGAAATAATGTTGATCTCTATCCATTGTAAGAGAAAGGTCTTCATTTTAAAATAGCATTTTTCTTTTTATCAATTTGAATGTAAAAGCAGTAGCGGACAGTTAAATCCACAGTTCGAGAAGCTTCTAAAGCTAGAATTATTGCCGTAATAAGACAATTATATGCCAAACAATCGGTGATATATCTTCTGAATTATGGACACTAATGTCATGTGACTTTGAAAGTCTTCAAGCAAATGCACAGAATTATAAATCTCTGGTAGTGTATTCTACTTTGATTAAATAAATAAGGTGTCACTTAGGCAGTGCTACAACTCTACCAACCTTCTTATAAATATTAACTTTCGTGTGGATAATCGAGGAAGTACATGGTACAAGTAGGATTGATTATAAATTACAACGAACAGCATACTATTTCCAAACCTGTTAAACGATAGAAACTAGACAACTCCCCGCTTACAAAATACAAATTTAAATATGAAAATATGTTATTAACTCAAACATCATCTTGCAATTCGCAGACTTAGCGAAGAATGAGCATACTCTATATTCACGATACGTTCTCTAATCATGAATTAAATAATCCGATCTAATAAAATACATTGTTTATATCAATTCCCTAAGCGACACATTAATAATTACAGCTTAAACCTCAGTTAACCAATATATTATTCAACATTTTCGGCAACATCATCCCAAAGTTTACAACCAGAGGACTTAAGTCGTCCAAATTATGATATATTCGGATATAAATTATAATATGTGCGACACTATGACACACTTTATTGTGCTCGAAATCCGTGATCGGCGAGACGAAAGTTAACTACTGCATGCGTGACAGTCACATGCACTAGTTAGAAACGGTTTATGCAGCCATAAACGTTGATTCCAAAGTTTATTTGCAGCGGATTTAGCTTGCCGGGATGCACAAAGTTGTCGCCCAAATTGTGGATTATTAAAATTAATAAATACGCGCTGGATTAGTTTGTGTGGGGGCGCAGGCGGTTGCTGATTAAATGTTATATGTGCTGGCAAACATTACATTTTGCATTTCAGCGTTTTATTTGTTGGTCTTTTATGCACGCTTGTTTACGAACATTTTTGTATTTCGTAGTTTGGTGGGTTTGTTTTGCGCTCGATGTTATAATTGGAAAATGCTACTCTGTTAAAAAAATAAATTTGAAAATTTCCAAGCCAATTGTTTACGTTTAGGTTCGAGCTAAAGGCGGTAATATTTTCATTAATTATTAGATTTTAATTACAAGTTTCAAAAGCACCGAGTAATATGTATTATTAACATTTTAATAATAGGAAATAATTAAAAACAGATTGTTTTAGTTTATGCTCAAAGCAAATAATATAACATTTAATTTATTTGCAGGATGAATTTTATGTTTGTATAGGGCAATGGCACAGTATACAGGGTGTATGCCTAAATCAACTATAGCCCTAGTAACAAACGAATAGGTGGCGTAGTAAATATAAAACTAAAAATTAACTCTCGTAAATTAAATTAAAGCAAAGTAAAAATAAAATTATAAAGTTTTAGTTGCTATCTGCTGCAAAGTTCTTTCCATATTTATCTATTTTAGCCATTTTCTTCGCCTCTGTAATCTCTAATCCATGTTTCGTCAGGATGTCTTTAATTATGGTGTTCCACTCTTTTCGCGGACGCCCTCTGCCCCTGCTGCCAGTGTTAGGTATAGTTTGCCATATTCTTCTGACTGGGGTTTCTTCCTTCATTCCTATAAGGTGCTCTCGCCATCCCAGTTGTCTTTTTTCAATGTGATGAGGAATTGATTCAATTTCTACCTGGAGCCTTATATCTTCGTTCCTAATTTTGTATTTTCTTGTTTTTCCCACAATTCTGCTGAGGCATTTCATTTCTACAGCTTGAATTTTGTTTTTTCTCTGTCGTTTAGCAGCCATTCATTAGGATTGGGCGATATATTGATTTGAAGATATTAATTTTTGTTTCTTTCGAGATTTCATTATTGTTAATGAATTTGTTATTCATTTGATAATATACCTTCATTGCATAATATCGATATATCAATATCGATTTTTTTAAATATTATTTTTTATGATTTTTATAAATCACGGATACAGGTTAGTAACACTGCTGCATGAGTTCGAGATTCCATG
>WSZQ02069787.1:0-17754 GCA_019419845.2 Weissflogia rhopalogaster
CATGTTAAATTTCAATTTCAATTAATTAATTTCTTTGCAAAAATTCATTAATTGTGCGCTAAATGATTACATGTTCTTCTTTGATAAGTCAATGCTAGCTAGTCTGGGGTCGTTCAAATAAGACTGTATGATAGTAGTCGTGTGAATGAGTTAGGAAAAAATCATTACTAAGTACTTTCTATCAAATATATAATCCAAACTTCATAGTAAATTGCCAAATCCAATTTAACGTATGTTTAAAGTGTCTTCCGTTTTAATTCTTAAATTAATATAATATGCACCTTGTTTATTTGGGAATACTTTAACTTTTTATTCAAAAGTTTTCCCATGAAAAGGGGAAAAGTGAGGAAAATTAGGTCAAAAAGTGTGTTAAACAGGAAGTTGGTAAATTTCAAGTTGAAAGCTTTGCAAGATAAATAAATTAAATGTCGGCTTGTTAATTATCGCATAAACTTAGTTCATAGCGACCTAATCATGTTTGAAAATTAAGAAACCAAGAACCTACTCGTAAATGATTTCAATTTGTCAAGTGTAGACAATTTTATGTATTTCACCCCTATTCACACAACAAATTGGCAACGACAATATTCTATGCCCATTTAGCACCGCCCAGCATCGATCCACAAAACTCAATCGTAAATAAATTTGTTATGCGCATTTTCGCGACGACTGTCAGCCGAACGACGCAAATTGTATCCTTGAATAAATGATTCACTCGGACGTGTCGGCAGACAGACTCTCCTGCTACACTCCTGCTGTACTGTGTAGAGTGTCACCGGACCGCTTAACAATTTACGGCCGAAAAGCTGCGTGAAATATTTATGCTCGCTGCTGAGAACCGTCGCAGAGATTGTGCGAATAATTTGACTTGCAAATTTATTCCTTATTCCTTCACGCACTGCATTTTGGGCATCCCGTATTGCGCCAAAGCCGACTTCAGACTTTCTTTTCCAGACTTGTCAACATATAAATGGCGTAAACACGGACAACTTGAGAATATATATGAACACACACTTAGAGAATGGAATAGACAATATTAGAAAAGTTTAAGATATTTTCATTTTGTCGCCATATTTTTGCATGCTTTCTTTTCTGCCAACCGGGAGCCGGAAAAGAAAGGAAAGGTTTCGAAGGAACCGTTTGCTGTGATTGAATAACATTTGCGATTTAATATGTTTGGAAGGAGAAATGGGGAAAACAACAACAGGCAATATTATAAGTAAAAGATGAGTTAATATTTGAAAAAAAGTTTGAAGAAAAGTTCTTTATGTCCTTGCAATATTCCTATTATTGTTAATATTTTACATTTGTTGTAAATTTACAATTATAAAAATGTCCAAAATGCATAATATTGTATGAAAGGAAAAGAAAATCAAAGAATATTTGAGAGTAAGTACTTTGCAAGTACTTTTTATTAGCTTATTCACACAACTACTATCATACTTTCATACGTTCTTGTTTGATCGACTCTGACATATCAAAGAAGTAATTATTTAACACAATTAATGAATTTCCTAAGAAATTAATTGATTGAAACTGAAATTTAACGCGAAAAGAGGAAATTTGAACCTCCCGACCGGGTTCGAACCGGCGACCTTTGGAATACCGGTCCAGTACACTACCAATAGCGCCACTGAGACCCAGGGAACCCAATTTTCCAGAGGTCGACGGTGTGATCAGTGCCACTGTATGGTGTGAAAGCATGAGGTCTGAGTGAATGGGAGGTAGTGGAGAAGGAACAGACGTGGTTCTTGAAGGACCTATTTGAACTGGAGCGGTCTACGCCGTTGTATATAGTACTGCAGGAAGCAGGAACTTTAAGCTGGGAAACAGTGAGTTTGGTGAGATAAGATACGAGGAAACGTTGAATCGGATGGAAGATGGGCGTACCATAGAAAGTTGGCTTACTGGGAGGTTAAGTGCCTTGGAAAAACATGTAAGGAGAAGGGGTAAAGACTCGGCAGAACAAAATAAGGGAGACTACATGTAACCCGCAGTACCATCGAATTCAGGCTCTGGAAAGTAGGCTTGGCTATGTGGACAGTAAAATATTGAGCCTAGAAGAGAAACGATTGTTGGCTATGGCGAGATGTGAAACGGTGGAACGGGGGCGAAAGATATGGGTGTACAGTACTTGAGATGTATGATGTGCGAGAATGGGTGAATTCATGGGAGCACATGACAAGTGAATGTATAGGATTGAGGAAAGAATGTGGCTGCGTGTGGGAGAGGAAAGGGTAGCTTTGTGGTGAGGAGAATAGTACAAGAGAAGAACCAAGGGAGAAGGCAAAGAAATGGGATTCAGGAGTTGGCAATATAGAATTCTGAATGGTCGAGGGTTTTCTTTTAATTTTTAAGTTTTAACTTCTAGTTAGTGTTTTTTATACTTTTTAGTAATTTGGGCAATGGGCCTGTAACTCATTCCCGTAAAAGAACCTCATATGCTAACTCTCGTACGACGAGACCCGATCGGGCGGAGAGAAATTTAAATGAACCTAAATCTAACCTCAATGAGACTGCTTGAAAAGTGAAAGTAGATTCTAAGGAAATCCGTCAATCGATATGCATACACATCAATTTATTGCCCTTTTTGTGTACTTTAACATGTTATTATTATGTTTGTAATCGATTTTGTGTAGATACCGATTATTCCTAGGTTTATAACACCTTTCAGGCATTTATTCGTTGTTTTTATATAAATCTTTTTATCTAAAATTTTCGATGAGTACTTTTGCTCAAGATTTTTCATACTAAATATAAAGCTATGAAGATAGAACAAACATCAAAATGATTCCTAACTCTTCTTATCAAACTTATTTCCATACCTTTACAATAAAACTCCTTTATACTGCTTTTAAAATGAGCTGTTTTATGAAAATTTTAATCTGAGGCCCTGTATATTTATAAAGTTGAAATTTAAATAAACCCAAATGTAACCTCAATGCGGCTGCTTGAAAAGTGAAATTGGATTCTAAGAAAATCGAAAAGTTTGCGAGGAAAAACGTACAAAATAATGTCAAAAATTCATAATTTCTAGAACTAATAAAAAATATAAATTTCATTATACCTCTTTCATTACACCCTTTATTTTCAAACCCACGACATATCATCATTAAATTAATCATAATATTTTACAATTCAACCCTGTCAACCCAAACTAATATTTCTTTATTATTTACCATCTTTTTCAATTCAGATTCACAAATTCCTCAAACCTACAAGAAAGAGAACATCTAAAAGCTTTCAAGATTTATAGGCGAAACTTTTACTTCTTCAGCAACACTGTGTGAATATATACAAAGAAATAAAAGTTGATTTCTCAGTTTTACACTAGATGAAAGTTTATAACTTTTGTTTAGCTATTATTTGCACTTTTTTATTCTCGCAGTATTACACTCAGAAAAACATATTAAAATTATTATTTTGTTATTAAAACGAATTTCAAAACAAGCATTGAATAAATAGATTTTATCTAAAACTTTAAACCGGGATTAAAGCCAGTTTTCAGCTATTGTTGCGGTCGAAACAAAAGACAAAAAGTAATAATACTCCAAGTAATCTTTGTCGGACTAGCCCGAGAGTTTTGCCGGGAATGTAAACAGTTCACTTTTCATGCTTGCTTGGATGTAAACGATCCTTGCACTCCCACGGGAGCTGACTGCGTCTAGACGTCCCGCTTTTAGGTGATAAGATTGTTCATAGAATTGCGTGTACTTTGCTATCTTCTCTCTGTGTTTTTCATTTCCACCAAAGTTATGATATCAGCGTAAGTAACGAGGATGGTGGTCAGTCCATGTCTTTATGAAAATTCCTGTTTTTCCAGTTTTGTAAAATAAAAAATATATATTTCATTTTAATTTAATTTGCTTTTAGATAAATAAAGGAAGATAATTAGGTTAAATTAAGATAATTAAACTAATTAATAGATAAGACGAATATATTTGCAACGTTTATTGGCATTATCCTGTCCACAATATAAATTTCTCACAATCAAAGGCCTATAAATTTTCGGCTCAATGTAGAACAAAATGCATTCTTCCACAAATGAAGAATATTCTGAAGAGCCTCAGTAATTACGTAGAAAAATAATTGAATAAAGTTAATGAGTACATTATTCGATGCTCGGTAAATTAAATAATGAAGGGTATTATCGAAAGGAAATGAATGTATTTGTTTTACATTTGCCCCTTGAACCTTGGTATGTTCAATGACTGGTCCCCACAATGGGCAAACGTGGGCCAAAGTTATTCGCTAGTTCGCACTCACTCTTTTCGCAATTTTCGAGGAGTTCTTTTGGTCAACATTTCCCGAATTCTTCTACTTTCTCATAGTGTCAAACTTATTTCAATCCCTTTAGGCTAAAACTCTTTTATAACGCTTTTCAAATGAGCTGTTTTATGAAAATTTGAATCTGAACTTTCACCCTTTAACCCTTATCCGTCAATCGAACAATATGCTACACATATCAATTGATTGCCCTTTTTGTGTACATTAACATGTTATTATTATTATGTTTGTAATCGATTGTGTGTAGCTATCGATTATTCATTGGTTTATAACATATTTCATGGCTTTTATTTAAATCTACACATTTTTTCGCAATTTTCGAGGAGTACAAGCGCTCACTTTGCGCAGTTGACATTTGGTTTGCCAGACCAGATATTTGCGCATTCCGCCACCATTAGGTCAATGGGAACTATTCCGCTAATGACAAGTGTGGAAATCGTCCGGTACGCTCTTGCTACTCCTATAGTTAGGCGCCTCTACAAGTATATCTATATCTTACACATATTACATATTTTATACCATTATCGTTGTTAACACTTTACTATAATAATAAAATATTTATGAAACCCATCATATTTCCCCACCGAATCATCCCTGGAACTCCATGTCTCACGAATAAGAGTAGAAAACCCCGATTGAAGTTCAGATTAAAATTTTTATAAAACAGCTCATTTTAAAAGCAGTATAAAGGAATTTTATTGTAAAGGTATTGAAATAAGTTTGATACTATGAGAAAGTAGAAGAATTGGGGAGCATTTTGATGTTTGTTTCATCTTCATAGCTTCATATTTACTATGAAAAATCTTGAACAAAAGAACTCCTTGAAAATTGCACAAAGTGTGCTCACGGTCGCTCTCTACGAATCCGAATGTGGCGCAAAACGATCTTTTTTGACCACTGTGCGCCCCTTGGCTGGATTTAATCTATTGCAAATCAACTTATTGTTAGTCTTAACAACGAATTGTATAATACAAAAATAAACCGAACAATACTTCATATACAAAAACTAGCTATCATCCCAGGATCGCTCTTCTCATTTTCTTCTCCAGTACCATTTTGGTGATGACAGCCAGCCCTCCCCCCTTTTCCTCCAGCCATTTTCCGACAATATTCCCTCCTCTTCATGAGGAACCTAGCCATCCCTTCTTCAGTCCTTTACAGTCCCTTGCCAGATGCTCCCAGGTATCCACCCCTTCTAAACAAAATTTCAAACATTTCGTGTATTCCTGCCCTATCCAGACCTTCCTGCCTCTCTCCTCCGAGCCATACCTAGCCCTTGCCAACAATGTCTTCTACATTCCGCTTCTGCCCCTATCCCCAAAATACCGGGGCCTCCTCCCGATAACCTGCACCTTTACGTACCCTAGGTTGTAGGTACTGCCCATTATCCTATCTTGCCGAACCTGCTCCTCGACTTCCCTCCCTCTCCCTCCTCACCGCTTTCTCCACTGATACCTGTTCCGCCCACATCTCTTCCACCACCGCCACCGTCAACCTCACCTCCTCATACGCTCGCCTTCGCCTCACCATCCACTCACTGGACCCCCTGCTGCTACACCACTCCCACACCTTCCTAACTAACCTTTCATTCCCCAACGAATTGTATCAATTTCAAAAGAGATTTCTTCGAAATATTGAAACTAAATAGGATTTTATAATGCCACTGTATGTTGGGTTACATATAATAACTTAACTTTGTTAATACACAATATTAATTACTATTACTTATTAATATATTAATTATTAATTACTTAATTACTATTTGTAAAATATAACGAACATTTTACGTTATTTTCTATTCTCCGCTTTTCTTTTTGGATGTTAGATAACCAACCAAAAAACCTCTAAAATACTAAATCATTATTTTTGATGGATATTATAAAAGTGATGATTTTACAGCCCCTTTTGCGCAGAGAGGAGACGTTTGATCGGCAGACAGATCAATTATCCGGTAATTTATGCATCAAAACCACTTACGCGTGAAGCGATGTTATTAAGTGGACAAGCGGACGAAAAACGGGGAATGACACTTTCCACTCTGGGGCCAGATGTAAATTTTCCATTATTTCCAAGCCCACCATGCTGCCGCCTGCCTTGGCGCCGCCACACGCTGTTTGGCGATGGCAGCAACACGTTTGAAGGGAGTATGCAAAATCGATGCTGCCACACGCCCGGCAAACATTCAAAAAAACATCACATACTCGTTTACACTTTTATTCCTTCATAAACTCCGACGTCCTACAGTTTGCCCTGAATTTCCGATTTCGCACAAATTTTTAGAGTGTCTAACCCCATATGGTATAACAATAAAATATTTCAATCAATTTCAACTTTATTGTTATTTCATTTCAAGCTCTCGTGGAGAAGGGATTTTTATTGTTTTTATTTTTTCAAAGTAAAATATTGAAGAATGGTATAAATTTAAGGAAAAGAAGCAATTAAAAAACAGAGAATATTGCTTTAAAGCCAGAGAAAATCAGTGTTAAAAGAAAACACGTCAAGATGATAACAGAGGCTTTCTCATTATCTTTGATTCCTTGTTGCCGTGTCAAGCGTGATGTCAGTCAAAGTTCGTGAACTGTTTTGCATAGTCTTTGTTGTGTCGTATTAAGCAGTGTCTTAAATTTGGCAAGCAATATGCGGCAAGCTCTGGCATGGTAGCAATTATTCTGAGACGCTTTGGTGTGAAGCATTTGTGATGAGTTTGTGAATTTAAGGGTGGAATCCACCCTCATTGTAAGTAAAGATATCTTTTCAACTCTTTGGGTATATTTAGAACTCCGTTTAAATATTATAAATATATTTACGAACTTCTTTTTAATGACTGCGAATTTCTAAGAAATCATCAGAGAAATAAAAACCTTGTTATTTTTTATTTATTATATCATTACACAATTTGGAGGGTGGAATAAACTATCATTGTAATGTAATAATACTGTGAAATACTTTGTTAATAAAATAACCTGCAAGCATTCATCAGACTAATAAACACGCCTCTCAACGCCACAGATTACAAAGTGAATTAAACAATATCAGGCAAATTGGTCTACAGAATGGATATAACTTGAAATACATAACTTAAGCAAAATATATAACTCAATCAAAAACAAAGACACATCACAAATAGCAACATAAATAACACAACAGAAAGTACCAGAAAACCATATACAACATTTTTACTACACTGACACAGATATCTACAAAATAACAAAACACTTCAACAATATACACAGAGTAGCGTAAAAAACAAGTAATCAATTAATTTAAAAAAACTACACCACAGAATTAACAATAATGATATTTACAAATCAAGTGGGATATATAAAATAGCATGTGGAACATATGAGAAATAATATATAGGGAAAACAAATAGGACAATCATCATCAGATTCAAAGAACACAAGAATGCAATACGTGGTTATGTCATCTAAAACTCACACTACGCCAACCACATCACAACAACGTTACACGCACACGGTCCCATACATAAAACACTGACAATACTGAAAACTAGCAACGACAAATATCTGAATATAAAAGAAAACATCGAAATATATAAACACACACAAAATAACACACTGATGAACCAGCAACTGCAGTGTAATTTTGAAACTCTGTTAGGACCATTGAAAAAATTGAACATTCCACCAAAAAACAAAATGGCATCAACCCAAGAACCCACCACACATGCAAGATAATAAGATGTGCAACATACGACAAACCAATCAGTCGCCTGAAGATGCCCAATGGGCGAAACCGGTTGATCCGCAAAATATAAAAATTGTAAGACGTACACGCCTAATAAACACACATAAAATAACATGAACTCTTACGTTAATAATAGCATTAATAATTCGCTACGTTGATGATATACTGTGCATAATAGATAATAACAACTCAACAAACGATACCAAAGACATAAATCAAATAATTAACAACATACACAGAAACATTCAATTCACAATAGAAACAGAACACTACGAAAGCATAAACTTTGTAGACATAACAATTACAATAACAGAAAACAACACCATAAAATACAAAATGTACAGGAAACCCACAGACACGAACAACATAATTCGTAACAACACCAACCATCCAGCAGCACATAAACGAACATACTTCCACTTCGCATTCAACAGACTAATAAACACGCTTCTCAACGCCAAAGATTACAAAGTGAATTAAACAATATCAGGCAAATTGGTCTACAGAATGGATATAACTTGAAATACATAACTTAAGCAAAATATATAACTCAATCAAAAACAAAGACACATCACAAATAGCAACATAAATAACACAACAGAAAGTACCAGAAAACCATATACAACATTTTTACTACACTGACACAGATATCTACAAAATAACAAAACACTTCAACAATACACACAGAGTAGCGTACAAAACAAAGAATCAACTAATTAAAAAACTACTGAAACTGAAACCTAGCAACGACAAATACCTGAATATAAAAGAAAACATCGAAATATATAAACACACACAAAATAACACACTGATGAACCAGCAACTGCAGTGTAATTTTGAAACTCTGTTAGGACCATGGAAAAAATTGAACATTCCACCAAAAAACAAAAGGGCATCAACCCAAGAACCCACCACACATGCAAGGTAATAAGATGCGCAACATACGACAAACCAATCAGTCGCCTGAAGATGCCCAATGGGCGAAACCGGTTGATCCGAAAAATATATAAATTGTAAGACGTACACGCCTAATAAACACATATAAAATAACATGAACTCTTACGTTAATAATAGCATTAATAAAAAATATTCAGATTTACAGTTGTAAAATAATTGAAATAAGGATTTTCAAATTCTTATTATTTTTTTTTTCCTTGGCAATGTTTTTCTTTTGCCTACTTCTTATCTAAAATCAGTTAAATCCACGCGTGTAAATGATTGGCTGCAGCTGCTACACTAAAGCAAGTTCAGTTTGATGGATATCTGCGTGGTGCTAGGCTGTTAGGAAACTTTTTGCGTGCGAAAAGCCGCATGGTGATGATGAGGAAAAACATCAACTTTTCCATACCACCAGCACCACTACAACGTACAACTGCAAACCAAGCTGTCTACTGATACATAATGCATAAAAGAATCGATGAAAACTTCAGGCAATACTTGAAGTGAACTGAAATGTCCCGGAGTTTCCCTTCAATATTATGAAATAGTTTATATAGTTCTTCGTAGTTTTATTAGGAATGTTTATACGGTCTGTAAAATAAACAACTAATGTCCCTAGTTCCCAGTTTCACAAGTTGAAACGTCTTATTAAAGACAGTTTTCTCCTGAATCGACAAGAAAGGCAATAAAGGATTGTGAGGACAGGAAGTAGAACAAATGTAATAGTTGAAATTGAGCAATTATTAGTTACGAATCCTCGGGTGGTATCCTCGTATCCTGCGGTTCGTATTTTGTCAACAACTAGCCATTTTGTTCTCGGCCTCGTTGTATTTCTCTATATCCAATCCCTGTGTGCTTTCATTTTTATATTTTTTTACTTAAGAGTTTTATTTTCGGAATTTTTACTTGAGAAATTTCTGAAGGGATTTTATACAGGTTGTAGAAGATAAAAAGGCAAAAAGATGTACAGGTTGCATTAAAATGTTTCGCTTTTTTTAATAATTATAAATCTACAATTTTCTTAAGCAATAAATAATAAAATTGTAAATGTCTTGTAAACGACTAATTCAAAAATTACACTGGTTACATATGAAGGTTTTTTGATACATAGATTTATTTTGACATGTTTCCTTTGTATTCACAGAAATTTGATGTCAATTTGTATTTTCTAGGTTATTTGAAGAATGGGTGGAGCCATAGTTGGAGTACACGACGCCACGCGAATCAGAGAGTGTGAAGTGGCGTCTACTCGCCAATCAGCGACGCAGTGTCAGCACAGTGTTAACTATATCGGGCGGACACTATACTATGATCATCAACGCGCTGGACTGAACGGGACTACCTTCAGGCCAATCCCAATAGCTTCATTTAACTCCTCCCAGTTTTACAAAATTAACACTTTAACCACCAGGAGTTTTATTTTCGGAATTTTTACTTGAGAAATTCCTGAAGGGATTTTTTTATACAGGTTGTAGAAGATGTAGAAAATAAAAAGACAAAAAGATGTACAGGTTGCATTAAAATGTTTCGCTTTTTTATTTAATAACTATAAATCTTCAATTTTATTAAGCAATAAATAATAAAATTGTAAATGTCTTGTAAACGACTAATTCAAAAATTACACTGGTTACATATGAAGGTTTTTTGATACATAGATTTATTTTGACATGTTTCCTTTGTATTCACAGAAATTTGATGTCAATTTGTATTTTCTAGGTTATTTGAAGAATGGGTGGAGCCATAGTTGGAGTACACGACGCCACGCGAATCAGAGAGTGTGAAGTGGCGTCTACTCGCCAATCAGCGACGCAGTGTCAGCACAGTGTTAACTATATCGGGCGGACACTATACTATGATCATCAACGCGCTGGACTGAACGGGACTACCTTCAGGCCAATCCCAATAGCTTCATTTAACTCTTCCCAGTTTTACAAAATTAACACTTTAACCACCAAATTCAGTATGAATATTATTATTTTCAGATGAGCCACGTTTATTCACAGTCCAGTTTATTATTCACAGTCAGTACGCCATGATTGGTCAGTCTTAAAATCACATCAAGAGCTTTTTTCTAGGGTTCTTCTAGAGTTTATTCCTAGAGGTCAATAATAGTAAGTTTAATTCAAAGAATGATGTATTTATTTAAAAGTTAGTTCAATTCGAGGAGATTTGGCACACCTTAAGTCATGATCTGCATAATCTACGGATGATCATAACAGTACTGGTAGATGATGTAGTTCTAGATAAGCAAGCTAGCGATATAATGGGTTCCTAGTAGTTTCATTACTGACGCCGGCCTCGTGTACTACTGTCCTCTCAATAGGCCGTGAGTTTTACATTATTATTTTCAAATAATAATTTAATAATTAAATAATTTAATATACAGCATTTTAAATTCGTTTCAATATATACTATTGAAAGTCTTTACCTGACTTTATTTTTGTGACATTAATATATATGTTAATTTGGATTTATAATCATATCCCAAAAGTAATTAGACTCAGAATCACCAATTTCACAAGTTTGAAATCTCACAATGCAAGGCAATTTGTGTTGTATAATAGGTTCATTATAATATCGATTTTGGCTAAATAATGCCATACACATCATACAGCAGTTTTAACCGTACTGGTAGATGGCGTTCTAGGCAAACCAAGTAGGTAATGTGTTCATAGTAGCTTCATAGATGTGCCCACAGCATCCGAAGGCATTTGTGACTTCAAATATAACCGTCTCATAAAAGTTTTGACACCATTGTTAACCGCTGAAATCAAGACCTCTCGCATGCTTATTGTAAAATATTATTTATTTATTCATTCGTGGTTTGTTAATTCGAGAAATTTACGAAAATGTACATACCCACAGTGTTCATAGGAATATAGTCCGTATCATCAATATTTCGACAAAAATATTTACCAAATATTTTAATTTTAACGAATTGATGTTGAAAACTAATCTCTGAAAAACAAACGTCCTTTGATTTAAATTATATTATTACAAATTTGTCTGTTGGCAACTGATATTGTTTCCCTGTATATCAATATAACGTAAGAATAATAAAAAGTTGTAAATTTAAGAAGAATGAAGTTATACGTGGCAACAACATGTAAAAATAGAAAGAACGAAGTGGAATTTACGATACAACATACACAACACCTGCGACAGGTCGTAAACTCCCAAATCTTTGTCGACAGTCGCAGCAGGAACATGCAACAAAATTTGCGACGACGAATTTTGCACTCGGCAAACGCCAAAGTCTGCCATCAGAATTTACGATCAGTGGCTCTATTTCAGGCTTTCACATGGTGTAAGACAACGCTGAGTAGTACTCCAAACTTGAAGTAGAGAAAAGCTAGGAGATATTGAACAAATTTACAGAAACAGAAAGAAATTTCTTTTTCTTTTCAACATTCACATTGCTTTATATTCCTATACAGCAAGTGAAATTGTACACTTGCTACATAGAAATATGGAATGTCGTTTTGATTGAAAATGTTTATTCAATTTCATGTTAATCGAAAAATAATGACGATATTTGTAATTGCCTTATTTATAGCTTGTTTCTTATTAACCAACTTTGAATTGCCACACTTTTTTATGTTATGTGCCATGTTGAATTGGTTTTGAATTTATTGCATTTATTGGTAAAAAATATATTGATGTTAGAGATTTTGTAATATTTGTCTGGAGCTTTCAATATAAGCCATAGTGATATAGGTTAATATCTTGTAGATTAACCTATATCACTATGAAGCAGACTTAGAAAAAATGATACCTTTGAAAAAAAAATGAAACTTGGTGTTTTAAGTCTAAGTGGTGTTAATGGTCTTCATAAAGAGTATTTGTGCACCTGATTTAAAAGCATTTCTTAAACAATTTCTAGATATTTCAGATCCGTCACGAATACCCCAGTTTGTACCAAAACTCGGGTTGTTAGTTTTTGAACTACTATTATATCGGGTTTGCTCTCTAACAGAGGTGCTTCGTGTTTAATAGCAAAACTAGCGAGTTTCAAAGGTGCTGGGATATTGATGCATCCAAATACATATGAATTCTGTGATCTGTTTAGTCAAAAGGTAGTAAAGAAAGGGCAGGATAGATAGTCCAATAAAATAGCCAGTCTCTGTTCGGCTATTTTAGACTTAGGCGTTTTACTTCGATATATTTAGTTTGTAGCGGAAATCCATTGCCGCACAAACAATAATTAAGATCAACAAACCTCAATCACCATCTGCATCAACAAACCGTAATCAACATCCGCCGAAACATCGAGAACGCGGACATGTCAAAATCGATACGGCATGATCGAGACGTACGTGTTCCACAGCAAACAAAAGATGGTCGCGTCAGCATTTTCTCATGCTACATATAGTCGACATTTCGACACCATCAACAGTCAGTCAAACCTGGACTCCGGCCACGGCAGCCGTCGTCACATGCAGCACCACCTTCTGCAAGCAGCCATCTTCACCAACCGTCAGGAGTCAGTCAATCCAAGACTCCGGCATCGGCAAGCCGTCATCATCTACAACATCATCATCTGCAATAGTCAACGGTCCAGCATCTTCATCTCACTCTCGACGACGACACCATCGCAAAGGCACCACGACCCATCATGCTGCGTCGGGCTGCGACTCACTGCCCCCCACACTCGAGGGTCATCATCACAGGTCGCCACGTCATCTTCGGCAACGAGCCACATGACGCACCTGGTCCCCGCAACGCAGATCTACGACGATCTACCCCGTCGACCAGCGCTGTGAAGACCGCCAAGGCGAAGCAACCCTCATCGAGAAAGAGATGCAGACAGCGAATCCATACTCCGAAACCCGAATTCTGCATTCCACTCCATGCCGAACAACACGAACGATTTCCTATTTTCGCCAGCACCAGGTATATTACCATCATATTCGTTATTTTCTATCGACGCTAAGACGCCACCTCCTAGCCCTGTCACGAGCCGCTCATCTGGTGCCGCCACATCCACAGTACTCATCACAATTCCTTTCCACTGGCAAGGCGGTTGTGGCGGCAATCCATTGCCGCACAAACAATATTAAGATCAACAAATCTCAATCACCATCCGCATCAACAAACCGTAATCAGCATCCGCCGAGACTAAATATCGAGAATGCTGACACGTCAAAATCGTCACCATCAACAGTCAGTCAAACCTGGACTCCGGCCACGGCAGCCGTAGCACTACCTTCTGCAAGCAGCCATCTTCACTAACCATCATGAGTCAGTCAATCCAAGAGTCCGGCATCGGCAATCCGACATCACCTGCGACACCATCTTCAGCAGCCAGCCGTCATCATCTCTGGAGGCCATCGCCAACAACAAATCCACCATCACCTTCACTTAGTCAATCAGTCAGTCCGAGTCAGTTTGACATCGAAGTCCACCAACAGCGAGCCCGACACCAGCTGCCGCCACCAGAGAGTCCGTCGTCACCGAGAGTCTTCACCGTGTCCCTCACCGACCGTCTCCACCGACTACTCCATCGCCAGCAGCCGCTACCGGTGATTTCACCACCGGCCTTCGTTATCTGCCACTCCGACGGCATCCACGACTTGCCCCTACGACCAGTTCCAGCCGTTCACCTCCACTTGCTGCCTCCCTGGATCTCCACGCTAATCTCCTTCATTTTATATATTTCATTTCATGTATTGTGGTACAATAAATCCCACAAGGTATTACTTTTTTAGATATTATATCCGTTTCATTATTTTACTTAGCAGATCTGCGAAAAATTAGCGCGGTAAAATCACCGTCGTAAATGCACCGCGGTAAATACACCGCTAAGAAAAATCACCGCGAGTAAATTCAGCGCTAGTAAAGTAACCGCGTGTTAACGTCACCGCTAAATAGACGCAGTCGCTCAAATAATGGCGCTTTAGAAGTGACTCATCTTCGATCAAAGTGATGAGTGAAATTTAAGAATACATCTTTACATTCTTGTGTTCACGATTGCGAATGAAAGAATGAACTGCCGTTATTCACTGATACTCGGAAATTTAAAAAATCTGAAAATTAAGAAACAGGGAAAGATGGAGGAAAATTCATGCAAAAATAAAAACTGAATATTAAAACAAACAATAAAACGCAATTACAGAAAAATATTTTTTAAAAATCTGTGCCGAATACCTCAAATGAACCATTGCTTTCAACTTCTTATTTCTCTTCTTCCGTGTTTCCAATGCATTTTCTCCTGAATTTCGCGGCCCGGTGATTTTTCCTAGCGGTGATTTAGTAGCGGCGATTGTTCCGAGGTAATTTTACCGCGATAAATTTACTGGTTCCCGTTCAGCATATCGCTTTTTTCGATCCTCGTGGCAGCTGTAAGTCTGCAAGGAGTGAGATATGCAAGGTGTATCGCCATTCTTGTGAGAGTATGCCGGCAAACATCAAAAGGCATACACGTTTGCTAACCAACACCTCAAGACATACAACATGACCAAAGCCATAAACAATAAACAATAAAACACGCAATTTCTCCACATACTCTCTTTAGACAGAATTCTCCTGAACTCGAACTGAAATATTCAAACTCACAGATTTGAGATTCGCCATTCAAAGAACCTCTGAAACTATTAAACTCGGATTTCTGGACATATTTCATAGACCTAGATATTACCGCTACATGAAAAACGTATAGATAATAACGACCTATTATAACCTACAATATTGTTAGATTAAATAGAGAACAAATTTAGAGGTTTTAAAGTTCTCCTACATATTCTATAATGTTTCTGGAGAAATGGCTATAGAATTACAAAATATGACGATAAAAGAAACAAATTAAAAAATACTTTACGAATGCTTATAAGATTTTCCTCTTCAGAGGAGGGCCTTATATCGAATTTTGGGAAATATTACAAAAATATATAAACATGAAAGAGCTAACACATTTTGTGAGCCATAGATCAACGCATATCATCTGGAAGTTAATAATGCTCGGATGTGAATGATAAGGACCTACAAAATTGCGTAGGGAATCGACGAGCACTTTGAGGGAGAAAACGCCAGGAATGATGGGAAAATCCCCTTCCTCATAAAAAATTCCGCCTAAAGGCAGAAAGCGAAAAATCATGCAGGCCTCTGTGATCGTAAAATACAAATTCCCTTACTTTACGGGCTTCAATAAAGTGTAATTAAAATTACTTGCTATTGAAAGATCGCACTTAAAAAATGTTCCTATTAAAATGGAACAAGAAAAAAATGTGTAAGCAGTGTAAATGTAAGCAGTGTGATATTCCCGTTGTAAATTCGTACGAAGCTATGTAGAATTTCCTAGCGTTGTCGACTGTAGACTCTACCTAACACCGAAAAACACTTTATAATCCGGACAACATGTTTTCGGGTAAAGTTAGTAACACAGCAGGTCGGCAAAAGGAAACTACAGGAAGACGAAACGCTTAAACTTGCCGGACTTCTTGTAATATTACACTTTACAGGAGTCTACAAGCAGGAACAGGATATAAATCACTTAAATACGTTTAGGTTTAAATCTTTTTGAGTGCTTGTAAAGTTGTAAACGAGAATATTCTGAAAATACAATGCTAACGCCATTTTAGCAAGTATATCTTCTAAGAAATCTTAAACTTGTAAATCCTCCAGTTTCAATACAAAAATATGTAAAGAAGTTAAAACTATTTCTAACTGTACCCCGCAATGAGGACAAATTGGATTACGTATGTTTCTCCAGCCATTTTCCAACAATATGCCCTCCTCTTCCTTGGGACCCTAACCATTCCTTCTGCAGTCTTTCACAGTCCCTCACCAGGTGCTCCCTGATATCCACCCCTGCCAAACAAAATATACTTTGGGTGTATTCCTGCCCCATCCAGACATTCCAGCCTCTCTCTCTCTTCTGAGCCACACCTAGCCCTTGCCAGCAATGTCTTCTCACTTCCGCTTCTGCCCCTATCCCCAAAACACCAGGGCCTCCGCCCGATAACCTGCACCTTTACGTAATATGAGCTGCCGATAAAGCAGGTGATGCCATGCTTGGTAATGAAGTTTCTTCGTGTGTTACGTGGTATACAGTTGCAAAACATCAAGGCGTCGAATGTAAATCAAACACTGCAAAGCTGAATTTAACTTTATCAAATTTCAGACTACTATGCTTATTTAAAAAAAAGGAATAATAGTGTATTTCTGTAAGATAAAGACCATAACTTCATTCATACGACTATATATACCCAGGAGGGCATCAAAGATGGAGGTTACGTTCTTCCGCTGACGATTGCTACGCCTCAGCATTCGGGATGTTTATGTCTGGATAATTAGGATTTCGGCGGATGTTGATGTTTGTTTGTTCTTCGTGCGGGAACCGCGGTTAGTGACCGTCACAGTATACTTAACAAGTAGTAGTAGTAGTAGTAGGACCTTTATTGACATTCACACCATTTTACATTTTGCCGTATTTAACAAGTATTTAAAAACATTTATAAAAAATAAATCAGTTACATATTGCAAAAAAAGAGATATCTCGCTCCAATAATATCGGGCCACAAATGATATCAACAGAAAGAGGGTGCCCTCGGGAGTAGAATGATACCAAATTTATTCGATTGCCATTTTTGACGTGAAAACACGATTTTTGTCACTGTTTTACAAGTTTAATTGATAAAAACAGTGACAAAAATCGTGTTTTCACATCAAAATATCAACATGGTTTACCAACAACCTACAGTCCTCTCCATTAATTATTCGATTGCCGCCTGAATTGATCCTGCTAGTACCATTTTCATTTATACATTCCATAAATGAATATAAAATACAGTCACCCAATGCAAAAAAAGATATCTCGCTCCA
>WSZQ02069798.1:0-14020 GCA_019419845.2 Weissflogia rhopalogaster
TAGTGGCAGCGCCATGTCCACCATCCCGGACCCAAGGAGTAGGTCTATTTTCGCGGTTTTACAAAACCGCATCACGGTCCCCTTGGGGATCTCAGGCCCAATTTTGAGTACCACTGGTTTAACCGGATCCTTGTTAGTGATTTTCTACATAGGTTTCGAAACATTCATTTGAAATCAACAAAATCATACTGCACCATCTCTTTGATGATAACATATAAGTTAACTCACCCTTCAGAATCTTTTATGGATTCTTCCCCAGTTTCATACAAGTTTTGTTGAACATCTTGAGATGCATAGTTATTTCCAGTGCTTGCATCTGCCCTTGTTAATGGCATTTCATCTTCTGAATAAAATTCATGATCATCTGCCTCATTTTTTACCATAATCATTTGTGGAATTATTGCGCAATTATCTTCAAATTGTACACCATTGTCCACTACTTCTACTTCTTCATACTTCATACACATTCCTTCAGAATGGCAGTCAACGTTTCTAATATTAGCTAAGGAACTTCCTTCGGGCAAATCATCATCATGTGTCACACAATTTAATGGCGATTCAATTTTTAAAGAGTTCGTATTACTTTCTAAAGAAGTATCTTTGTCTATATACATCAACTGATCAAGACATTGGGGTAAAGGATCATTCGCATTTTGTGAAGATGTTTCAATAAGGGTAACATATTCATTTCGTTCATTATAAAAATATTCTTCCTTCACTCTTATTTCATCCCTTGCTCCTTTCACTACAAAACACAGTCGATATTTTACCTAGTATAGAAGATAAGAATTAAATAAAAATAATTTACCTTGCTGTAACAATTGTAACCTCTGTGCCTGTTCTTGCAATGCCTTATTACACCTTAATACTTGTTCTTTGAAATAATAGGTAATCTCTAAAGTCTTCAAACAAGTAATACATATTTCAGAAGGCAGCGCGTCCCTTGGTGAGAACTAAAATTAATAAACATTTCAATTAGGAGCACTATAGATACTGTTTTTTTTTTGTAAATTATTATAGAAAAATTACCTCTAAAGCCGATATTGTCATAATCATAGAATTTATTGATGGTGATTTGCTCTGGTCGAAGATTGATATCATTTCTTCCGGCTTGGACATACACGTTCGACAAATATTTTGCATTATCTACAAGGTTATTGTCCACAAACAAAATAAATAGGAAAGGTATTTGTACAACTCTTTCGCTTTTTGTGATTCTAGGTTATTATTGGTATTCTTCACTTTTACGCGTAATCTGTGCTTTTACTACTTCGGGATTGAATTTTCGTCCGAAGGGTCAAAATTGCTATCGACATTCCAGATCTTCTTGCTTTATTATGGATATTTGTAACCAAAGAAAATACCTAAATAGAATCTCAAGCTCCATGTTAACTAGTGTTCACCACTCTAAAGCTGGCTTCCCAGATGAGGGCGCTTCATTCGTCGCTCCGGAATTCCCCCGCCCAATTATTCTATTCACATATTTTCAATTTTAAAACTTCAAAAGAAACAAATAGATATTTTTCAAAGTTTTGTTGTAAAATATAATAAAATACAACAGAATACATTTAAAAATGCATATTTCTTTCACTTTGCACCTTTATGGATACATGACGTTGCCCGTTTTTTCATATCAAAATAGTTTTATGTTGAAAGAAAGAAATTTGAGTTACAAGTGCAAAATTTCGTTTCATTATTAATTTATTAAATATGTGGCTTACTACTCCTAGCTTTCCCTCACTATAAATAGGGTTGTTTTTCTATCATTTTGGGTGGATTCTGCGCACTAATTCAATATTACGTTAATATAATTGCATCTGCGAATTACGACAGAATGCAATTAAAATATATCAAGATAATATTTCTTAATACCCTTATGATTGATCCTTTCACATATTTCCTTTCACAAAATTAACTTTATTATCATTAAAAAAACGGTTAACCATGATAAATTAACAAATATTAAGCTATAGTTAAGGCATAGAAGAACCTTGAACAGCTAACTTGTCAGCTTCTTCATTGCCAAGAATACCAACATGACCATTGACGTGCTCCTGCAATTAAAAACATTAAAAGCATATACTTAATCTAAAAAAAAATCACCAAAACCTACATATTTAACATGTTTCAATGCCTGAGCATACGTTTCAAGAATAATCAAATCATCTTTGTTGACAACTGGCTTCCCGGATGTATTCATCCATCCATTTCGCTTCCAACCATGTATCCATTTTGTTAAACAAGAAATCACAAATTGCGAGTCAGTGTTGATTTGTAATTTGTCAATACCTAAATAATATCGTTAACTTCGTTGTCAATTGTCATTATATTACAATGTATTTACCATTCTCAGCAGCAAGTTTACATGCCTCTGCACATGCTAAAATCTCAGCTGTATTATTTGTTTGTCTGCCTTTACAACGTTTTGCTGTATTCCTACAATTGACGTTAATTAGTCTAAAGTAGGCCTGTTCCGAATACCGAGTTTCGGTAGGAACTCGATGTCGTAATTGATTTGCTTTGAGTTTGAAAGTAGGCCTGTGAAATTTGCCCGAAAACCTGAATTTGCCAGTTTTCGAATTTCGTTTATTGATGTGTTTTAACTGACGAGTTATTAGGAATTTTATAACACATTATATTTAAACTATGTCCCAAATTATCTATTAGTTATGAGAACAACTCCTTACGTCAGTTGCAAGATTCTATTGCAAGCTATTTGTTTTATAATAAAGTTTATTAAACTTTTTACTGCCTTAGATATTTCGAACACTCTAGTTTTGAGGGACTTAGGAAGATCTGGAGTGCGAAATCATCTTTATAGCAACACCGGGAATTGAACTAGAACCTTTGCATCGCGGTGCGTAACCAGTAGGCCGGATATTTGGACAAATATGAACCTCTAAAGTAAGAAAAATGTGTAATTTCACTCACAATGGGTGATCCAATCCAAACCAGACTCCAATACCCGCTCGGGCACCACTTTTTCCATTTTTGGTACAAGCACCATCAGTATATACGACGACATAGTCCCCATTTTTATCAAAGCTATACTTCGTTTTTTTGGAAGCATTAAGCGATATGTTATCCACATTCTCATTGAGGGAATTGGTGGAATATGCTCGTTTTTGCACTACAGTTGATGATTCGATAATGTTCGTCGTTTTGAGAATGATCAACTCGGCTTTCATTTGTTCAATGTCAAGTAGAAGATTTCTTACAATCTCTTCAGTTTTTTGTAGCTTCTCCTCAAGTTTTGAAAGTTTTGCCCTGAGAATATTTTGCAGTCTTATTTAATGTTCAAAGAAATTATAAATACACATACTTATCCATCGCGTTAAATAATACTCGTTTTAGTATTCTGCCACAAGTTGTTATAATTGTCATGCAGTTATTTTATAACAATTTGATGTCCCAGTAACCGTAAATACGTAAATAGCATATAAACGGGATAAAATGCCCGCGGTTTACCAGAATGACTTAAAATTAACCTAAGATTTCTCTTTTGTAAAGATTTATTTCCTTTATGCAACCAACACTACGTGATGCAATTCCATCACGAAGCGGTAAAATAGTGTAAATATATCATCAACAACATCACCTTCATCACAACAACAACAACAACAAAAATTGTAAACATCACATACATACATATCATGTACTAGTAAAACAATAAACGCAACTTGTATATAAACGGCTGAAGGACCAGTTAGGTCGATGCTTAGGACTCCGGACTGAAAATATATTATTATATTAGTGTAACTAAAATGTGATATTCAAACTTTGTTTCCAAATAATTTCTAATTTACTAATCGTAGAGTTTTCATTTATACAGCCATTAGTTCTCTATTAAATGTAATTTGATTTAGCATACTCGATTACGCATAACTGAGAAATCGAACGAATGAAAGAATCGAAAAATTAAAGATTTTTTTCTTCTAATTTCACCCGAATCTTAATATTATGAAAAATATTTGATTCAGAGTGAAATTACAACAGTGAAAGCCATAATTTTGGAATATATTTTCGTATACTTACTTGGATGAGTACATAACTTGCATAGAACCAAACCATGATTAATGTGTGGCAACCGAACCGACCACGCAGGCCTTTGCAAACCGTAGTTGAGATACGCTCAACCAGCATGATGGGTACAATGCATTCATCTACTTATTTCGCCATGCAGGGAACACTCCTCCAGACCCCAACAAGTGTGGGTGCTATCTAGCTACGCTATAAACTGCACGGAACCCGTCCTCAAACCGCAGAGGAGTCACCAAGTCGCCACGAGCTCCATGAGCCAGTGCTAATAGTCACTGCCACTGTGGAGACGTTCGGAGACTGGGGTAACACTTCGGGGATGTGCTGTGCATCATTCATACCTGAAATGGGCACAGCAGTAGTTGGTGAACCTTAACCATTCATTCACTTCCTCCACGGTCCTATTTGGACCGTGCCATTCACTTCCTCCACTCCATCATTCTTTTACATCTGAACATCACAGGCTCCACATTCTCAACTTCTTCTAAACCAAATTCGCATTCGCACTTGTCGGAGAGTACAGTTCAATGTTGTATTCAATGTGAACATAGCCCCGAACTATGACAACCTCTGGTAAAAATCGGAACATTTGTCGGTCTTTGTCCAGGCCCAACCAACCTTTCTGCCATTCATAATAACATAGCGGCACAAGACGCTCTTGGGGTAGGTTTAAGTGGTTGCACGACACGTTTGACGCCGACTGGAAAATGTCTTATCACGACCAAGTGTAACGGCACATGCGTGCTCAGCTGCATGTGTTTAGCTACGAGCAGAGAGGCACCCTGTGGACAGGAGAGAGTGAGGCAGGTAGGGCTCGCTTCGAGGTATGATTGTGGGCGAGGTGCCCGGCTTGGTATGCCGCTGTTAGAGGGTGATATCGGCCTTCTCCCGCTTAAAGATACAGGCGGAAGTGGGAAGAAGGGCAATTGGTTTGTAAGAATTTTATGGAAATAAAACCAGTCACATTTTTACTCCCGAAACATCTACTTCTCTCTTTAACTTCGCTCGACCCTGTTCATCTGTATTCTACAGGTCTCGGTAACAACATACTCATACCATGCACTCGCAACGTACAAGGCACAAGCCCGGGACCAACCCTTATAGAGATGATCGGGACAATGCACCTTTCCAACCCCATTCTTATCGAGCTTCTTATACATGAGTTGTATAGATAGGATCTTGCCAAACATAAGAGTCAAATCTGTGGCAGAGGTTATTTCATTTTTTCTGGCAAAAAAGTCTCCTTAACTTGTGCCTGTTATAATATAAATTCTAAGTAACTAATCGAAAAAGTGTTCCAGTAGTTTGTAGCAGGAATTTAGTAATTTCGCAGAGAATCGATTGATGCAAGATTTATAAATTTAGGATTTTGAGATATATGAATAAACATGTAAACTTTTAAACTATTCGTTTCCAGAAAAAACTGCCATAAGAAAGAGAATTCTATATGTTTATTAGAAAATATTTTAGAACGAAGTTTGAATATCACATGTTAGTTCCTAATTTTACCACTACGAAGTACATTCCGTATCAGAGATGATATCATGGTCCGCATAGTGTCCTCATAATGCAATTTAAATCCTATGTGCGAATTCAATGTGATTATGCTTACAAAATCCAACTTAACAAATTGACTAATAATTCGATGTGAATTGACAGCCAATACATATAAAATTTTATCGATTTGTGAATATTTTTCTATAAATATTCAGATTGATGTTATTGTAAATATTTATTTATGCATACCAAATTTTATAGGTTAAATTTGTTCATACCATCCTTCGTCAATAATAATACATCGGTAAACTTATTTGAAAGGTAAATTTTATGAGTTCATTTGATTTTCATCTCAAAGAGGGAGGGCTGGTGCAGAAGGGACGGTTAACACACATCAACGCACACAAATCCACACGAACTCGCGACTAGTGTATGCCCAACAGCATGTCAGTGTGATGTTAGGCATCGAAAAACCGTTAAAAAGTCGCGCCATTCACTTATTCTGCTCGCGAATTCACTCAAACCTCGTCACTTACATCCATCCGCAGCGCAGTGCATCGAAATTCGCAACGATCATTGCATCTTCGGCAACATACATCTATCAAGCCGCTGCGCCGCACTTTTAAGGTTAGTCCAACAATATTGCAATTAGCAATTGTTCGAAACTAATTGTTGCTCACTCACAGCACATACGCAGTCTTCGGGGCAATCGATAGTTGCCAATCGTCTCTAGATGTCTAAGAAGAGGAACAAGTCGAAGCCGGGCGGGCTCTCGTCGGAGCCGGCGTCGCTCGCCACGGAGAACTTCCGCATTCACCTCGACCAAATCATTCGTGATTTCATGAACGATTCTCAGCGTCTTACGCTCGATTTTCCCGCCGACTACTCGAAGCCGATGCGCGCGTACATCCACGACAAGTGCCAGAAACTGGGCATCAAGAGCAAGTCGCACGGCAAAGAGCCGCGTCGGATTTTGACGATTCTTAAGAAGGATGTGACGAGCATGGCGGAGGAGATACCGCTGCAGGTGTCGGACGTCACGCAGAATCTGCTCGCGTCGGTGCGTGAGCTGCGCGTGATGCGCAATGTCGAGTACAAACGCATCAAAATGCAATGCGATAGTATTAATAAGGTGCATCACAGCTCCGTGAAGCATGTGCGCCAGCCGAAGAAGAGCCCGTTCACCGAGTTTCGAAAGAGTTTGCCCATTTATCAGAAGCGACAGTATATTCTCGACACGATTCAGAAGCATCAGGTGGTAATTGTAAGTGCTGAGACTGGCTCGGGAAAGACTACACAAATTCCTCAGTATATTATCGAGGAGGCGGCGGAGCAAAATAAGGAAGTTCGTGTTATTTGTACGCAGCCACGTCGATTAAGCACAGTGTCCGTTTCAGAACGTGTTGCAGCTGAAAGGTAAGGCGTTTTTCTATATATTTCTTTGTTATTACACCGTTTGTTTACAACGGTGAATCTCAACCACGGTACCGCAGCCTCGTGTGCCTCGAAATTCTGGAGGTGAGCCGCCAAATACAAATTTTGTTATATTTCTAATATTGGGCGGCAGGGGTAATCATCCCATGGCCCGTCCCACATAATAATGTGGCCCGCATATTTTGTTGTATGGCTCGAAGAGGCAACTATATTGAACCAAAGTTTTAGTTACCACAACTCTCCCCCAGGGGGAGATCACCCGTGCGATTGACTCAAATATGCATGCCGCAACACAAATGGGTTGAGAATCACTGGGAATATTACTATTTCGCAATTTATCTCAAATGAATAATATGTATTGTAAAAAGAGCAAGAGGCTATCGACCACATACAGTCTTTGAGCCCATTAAATAAATAATATAATTTGTATAGCATTATAACAAAATAACAACAAAACTCTGCGTTCAGTTCAATCAGTTCTTCATACAGAGATATTTGATTTTCCGCTTGAATAATAAGGCGAAGAAATTTGTGTGGTGACGAAGTTTTGTCTAAAAATTTAATTGCGAGAGATTTCTGTCGATCAAGGATTAGTGTTTCTTTGCAAAGGAAAAGTTTGGAAGGATTATGAAGCACATTATAGTGTCTGAGACGTATGATAGTACGTAAGGCAGATAGTCAATGAATTAGTTTAAAAAACTGCAATCCGAATTTTGAATTAATAAAGGTAATCCCGGGATCGAATCTCGACGCATATAAATAAAAATAAATAATTATAATAATATAAATTAATTATTATAATCAATAGTATTAGTTTATATTATAATTAATACGGTGTCAGCAGAATCGTGTCCATGGATTGTTAACAAGATCTTCTAGGGTTCTATGCAAACAAATGACAAACCTAAAATGATCTGAAGCTCAAAATTCAATGAGTTAATATGTGATTGTAGCAATAGCGAGAAATAAGAAACATCTTCTAAATTTTAATTGCATTTTTTTTAATTTTCAGAGGTGAACAAGTAGGACAAACCATTGGTTATCAAATAAAATTAGAACAAAAACTAGGCCTCGAAACCGCCGTCATCTACTGCACGAACGGCGTTCTTCTGCGAACTTTGATGAGCGGTGAAGAATGCTTCAAGCACATAACTCATATAATTGTCGACGAAATCCACGAACGGGATAAGTTCACCGACTTTTTGATGATTGTGCTGCGCGAATGTATTCGCAAGTTTCCCCATCTTCGGTTAATTCTAATGTCGGCCACCATGGATATGGACGCCTTCGTCGAATACTTTGATAAAACTGCGTTCGTACTCACGGTGGAAGGCCGTAGCTATAGTTGCTGTTCATGGTTCCTAGATGACATTCTCCACCATATCAACTACGAGAATCCGCGGATGAAGCAGCTACGTTTGCTGCGCGAGCGTAACGGTGCACCAGGTCGTGCCGTGACGAAGGCGAAACCACGCGAGAGGTGCACGTACGCCGAGTTGGACGACGAGTGCAAAATGGAGTTGAATGATATTTTGGCGCGGTGTTTCGACCAGGGGCGTAGCATCGACTTCGACGAGCTGATGCAGATGTATCTGAACGAGAACGTCAATCCTAACTATCAAGACTGGCAGGGGAAAACTGCACTGATGGCAGCATCTCGCCATGGTAACTTTCGGCTGATTGAACAATTGCTCAACATGGGAGCGGATATGTTTCTCTCGTCGGCCGAGGGTATCACTGCCTCCGGTTGGGCGCAGCAGGCGAATAATCTCGATGTAGTGAACATGCTCACTTTGTACCAACAGACCAATCCCGTACCGGAGATGTTAATCAGCGAGAGTGGAATTCTCGCAGATTATGACCGAACGATCAACGATGAACTCGTGGATTACGATTTGATTTTTGAGATTATTAAACATATTCATTACAATCTGGATAATCGAGGCGCTATTCTTGTCTTTTTGCCGGGTTACGAAGACATTGTGGCGTGTCAGGAGAGAATTGCAGCGTCGAGTATGTCGCAGCAGGATTATCGACTGTTCATGTTGCATGGAAGTATGCAAATGCAAGCACAGCATGATGTGTTCCAGAAGTTTGCAAACAAACAGAAGATTATTTTGTCGACAAATATTGCGGAGACGAGTATTACGATCGACGATGTGCGTTTTGTTATCGATAGTGGGAAGGCGAAGATCAAGACGTACGATGCACGCACAGGGATTACGTCGCTGAGGAGTGAGTGGATTTCGATGGCGAATTCGAGACAGCGGGCTGGACGTGCCGGGCGTACACAGAATGGTTACTGCTTTCATTTGTACTCGGTGCAACGGTATGAATCGTTCCACGTAAATCCGATTCCCGAGATTCTGCGTACTCCCCTGTACGAATTATGTCTGCAAACGAAGTTACTAGCCTCGGGTTCAATGTCGATTGCAGAGTTTTTGAACTTGGCGATTGATCAACCCAAGCAGATTGCCGTGGAAGAGGCAATTTCAACGCTTAAGTGTCTTGGTGCGTTAGATGATTGCGAAACATTGACGGATTTAGGCCAACATTTAGTGCAATTATCAATAGAGCCACGTTTAGGCAAGATGCTCATTTATTCGACTATTTTTAAGTGTTTGGATCCGATTTTGACGATTGTTGCTTCAATGGCTCAGAAGTAAGTTTATTTGATTTTGTTGTTGTTCTTGCTCTTTACCTTTTCTTCTCTTTTCTTATCAATGTGCAATGTATTTCACTAATTTATGGGAAAACTGAACAGAGAATTTCGATAAAAATTATACGTTTTCTCGTAAATTTAGCAAAACTTGCGCTATAATTAGAGTCCCCCGTCCCAAAAAAAGTGTTTAACAAACGTTGAAACATTTCCGAAACGCTATGGGACGCGTGACAAATATACGTCTGGTCCATAGTTAAAAGCATATGATAACTAATACCTGCCGATGTGTTTAAACGAATTCATAAAATTTCAGGAATCACATGTTATCTTAATAAGCGTTAAAACCAATAATGACTGATTGTCCGCCAACGATTTGAATGAAAATTGTTGTATGAAAATTTCAAAGTCTAGATTTTTTTCAGAATTTGCAATATTTTACTATATTTTTGTTCTTTCATTTATTAATTTGTTGGTATCATTCTTTGTTTTGTATTCCTTATTCTTAGTTCTAATTTCTCACTTTCTTCCTTTATTTCGACTACCTTATTTATATTAGTTCTCCCTTTTACTAGTTCTATTTGATTATTAAGTACAATATTTTAATGCCATTAAATATTTACAGAGACCCATTTATGTTGCCGTCACAACCACACCTGAAACAAGTCGCTCTCGACAAACGAAAGAAGCTCGCAGAAGAATCACTAAGCGATCACATGATCCTCATTCGAGCGTTCCAACTGTGGCAGGACAATAAAGTGCAGAATCGCGCCTATCAGTTTTGCAGCAGCAATTTTATCAGTCCGGCTGTGATGGAGTTGATTACGCTCACCAGGTCGCAGCTTCTCAGCCAGCTGCGTGCGATGGGCTTTGTGCAAACGAGCGCGAAGGAAACCATCGGCGAGCTGAATGTCAATTCGAATTTGTGGCCTGTTGTGAAATGCTGCCTCGCCGCCGGGCTGTATCCAAACGTGGCTCTTTATAACGATCGGAATTTACACACGAAGTTGGACAACGTGCACATTAGCGGGCAGTCGGCGTTGAAGGGTTCCGTCTACGATGGTAAAGGCAGTGCGCTGATCAAACACGCATGGTTGTTGTTCGACGAAGTCTCTCAGCCGCGTATCAAGACGACGGTTAAGACGGTGACGGTGGTCACACCATTGACGGTCGCACTCATATGCGGTCAGAATAGTCAAAGTAGTTCGAATTGTTTATTGCTGGATGATGCATACGCGCTGTTTTGGGATCATCCCGGCGTGATTACGCTACGAAGTAACGTGCAGCATATCATCTACAAGAAGATTTCTGCACCGCATTCTCGATGGTATTTTGAGGAGTTGGAGACGCTGCGAATGCTTGTGGGTGTTTTAATGGCGGAGGAGGAGTTCTATGGTATTCATGCCCCGGAGGGCATCGGACAGAAACCGCGAATTACGGATATGTCACTGAAAAACCGTCCGCATTTCGAGAATCACCATAGATCGCAGCCACGGCACAACGGAGGTTATTATCAGAGTCACCGTGGGGGTTATCAACCTGGACCGTCTCGTCACCAACTGCATACTGGGGATGCAGGAGCACGGCAGGTCTTTCCCGAGAATGGTAGCTACTTCATTATTAATCCATACGACGAGAAAGCTATTACAATAGCCATGAAGCAAAGGACTTGGATGTTTAAACCTCAAACGCAGAGAAAACTATTTCAGAGTTTAGCGGTAAGTTTTCAAATTTATTTGACCTATTTTCACAAATAACTGGAAAATGTATTTGTAGGAAGGACGTGCGACGTATTTAGTATTTTGGTCTCGAAATTCACTCGATTTTTGCGGCGCTGCTAAGGTATTGGGTGTAACACGAAACAGTATTACCGAAGGCTGTCCCATAGAATGGTGCACTACGAATAAGTTGCCGTTTTGGAGAGTTGCGTAAGTTCTTTTTTCTGTTTATTTAATGTAAGGATAAGCAACATTTTAAGAGTAGGCCAGTAATAGTATATTGTACAACGAGCATGGGACCCATTTCCTCAAAAGTATGAGAAACTCCTCTTTCGGTTAGTGCTGCAACTCATACGAGTGGGGAAATTCTATGCGAGTTGTATACTATACTGCATTATGCGACTATTATGTGTGCAAATAATTCTTAAAATCGATACTGAAATGTGTATTATTTCTGATTATTTTATTCCTGATTTGGTAGAATTTGAGGTCACCTAGGATAATTTATTAGAATTTCCATTTACCGATATTTCTCGGCAGTACTCGAATAACAGCCCATACACGATGTATTCTATATTTTTTAGATTATAAGTCGTTTAACAGTACTTGCCATAAAAATGCCTGTTAATTTGCCGGCCGTTTATTGTAATTACCAGTACATTTAATTATAAGTTTTCTTCTCTAGGGAAATTCTTGATAAAGTACCCCTCAAAGATGGCTACGAGATGGAAAGCCTGACCGGGCAGCAAGTATGTATAGCAATGTACGAACACGTCCAATTTCGTACTAGACATCAGCCACCCAATGGGCCTAGACCAATTCTGGGCAACAATTCGGGCCGGGCAGGCCCCAGCAGGGGATACTATTAGCGGGCAGCATATATCCATCCCCCTAGTACCAGAGAGAAACATAATCTATTTTTATATACCTTCGCACGGGAATACAAATATTTTAGAAGACTGCCATTATTCTAACAGAGTCAATGTTATTTTGTTGTTATTCTTAGAATTGATGATTGTTTGTGTAATATTTTATATATATATTTTTAAGAGTCTTCCAAAACATACGCGTGAAATTCATTTTGCAATATTTTTATATATTTGCGTTCTTTTTGAATTCAATTCAATGATTGCCTCTATTGTATGTTGTCATAATTGGAAATTTAGCAAACGTTGCCAAGCAAGTTTGTTTGACTGCGGAAAATCTATATATTTAAGTGATTATTACCAGTGATTGCAAACACTTTTTGGTATAACCGATTTGTTGTAGGCTAGTTTCAAGAGGAAATATGTGATTTTTTAGATTAATCCAATATGATACTTATAGAAAAACAAAAAAACAAATGATTGTATGCATATTTTCAACTATTTATATACACTTTTCTGTTCAGTAGACGTAACTATAATATAAACTACGAATCTCAAAACGGAAATAGATTTTAATATTGAGATCCTTTCTATGTAAAAATTTCGGTTTGCTGTGTATTATTTACTATATTTAATAAATTTGAATCGTTACCTTTTTACACGATTATTGAATTTTGTTAATTTAATTTAAAACTTCACCAGGCTACTGGAGTATATGCTACATGGAGTGTACTATTATTCTCGTAGATCGTTTATTTCATTTTGTAATATGTTACCATTTCTAAACTTTGAAAATTCTGTCTGCCTGTTTTTAAATACCGGATACACCGTACGTGACATACGGGGATTGCAGGGAGGCATTCATCATTTTCTCTTTCTAATTATTGCAATTCGTCGTGATTAACATGATTATTTATTCATATTGTTATGTCATAGGCAGCTTCGCTGCTGTCATACTTCATGACAATATGATGGTAGTAGTGCATTCGAGAATGTAAGAGATGTTTCTTGAGAAATGGTGTCATAATTTCCTCATACCTAATATTCAAGCCTGGGAAAGGTATGGTAAGGGCGTTATAGCCCAGCAAAATTGAAAATTTTAGGATTTTTTGGTAAACTTGTTTCGAAATATCCTCATGCTATGTGATGTTTAAAATAGGTGCTACAGACCTCCAAAATTCAAAGTCGCTACATTCCCTATCTCGGTAGACTTATACGAACACATCATAGGAAATAAAAGTGGGCATCCCTTTAATTAATAAAATGCAAGTGCGTCCTTTAAAAACGTCTGATAAAACTAGAGAAGAAAGTCTTCTTTGAAACAAGACTAATTTCATCTTTTTGGAAATTAATTAATAGAGTGTAGCTATGTAGCTTAAAAAATATTCGATGCCTGCTGACCGCGGTGTCCCAGGGTTGAAGTAGATTAACATCAACTCTTCTAATCAGTAGGAAACAATTTTAATACGATCAATTACATCTAAGAGGGTTTAAATAGAGACTAGACAATAAAAGAAAAATATGTAAGAGAAATTCCCGAGAATTCAAAACAGGATCTCAACTAACCTTAAGACGAACTAACATAAGAATGCAATAGTGCTATTTCACCATTAAATATTCCATATAAAGCCATCTTCTTTTTCAAATTAAACAATGTTCTCTGCTTAGGATTTAAGACATTGTTGAAACTCGGACATGTTGAGTTTTCAGAAAAATTAAATAAACTTATCTTGTAATGATTCAATAATTGACCTTCCAAATTTTAAACATTTAGCCACGACCAATGCATCAAAAATAATCATGGCCGT
>WSZQ02069840.1:0-23582 GCA_019419845.2 Weissflogia rhopalogaster
TACATCAGTTTTGTGAATCTTAGGTAACCCGTATAAAATCGGCGGTGAGGGGTTCATGTTTATGAGTTTATATTTTTCATGAGGTAAAAATAAGTGTGATTTTTTGACACATTTTTTAACTATAGCTTGATATTTGTTAGTAGGATCCGATAAAATGTACATTGTACAATAATAAATTATATTTGTAGAACTGTGAAAAAAGTGTTTTACTCACCAAAAATGAATTCTTCTTATCAATAGTGTTAGCCTCCAATAAGACTAATTACATTGAAAAAGAATCGAATAGAGCTAATGATCATAGCAGTCGATGCTCGGTAAAATCAAACAAACATACGGTACGAGGCTAATTTACATGAGTTATTAAAGACAGACGAGACTATTAAATACAGATGTACGAAACCAAACCTAATAAAAGTTCCTCCGCAACTACTTCTAATTTAATTTGAGTTCTAAAATTTTCAGGGTTTATTTATTCAATACCACTAAAGTTAGTAAAAATTTCCAGAAAAAATATTAGAAATATCGATGGGAAAAAATAAAAATCGAATATACGCCTCCTCCTTTGCATATGTTGTTTTTATAACCCAAATTAGTATATAATTTGCAGATCACTTTTTAGTGTCCTAAAAAGTCGATTAAAGGTTGCAATACATGAAATGTTTCAGTCCATGAGAGGACTTGTTCACTTTATTGCCTCCTAAATTAGAAGAGGGTGGTTCAAGATGTTCCAACAAAAAATATTGCAAATTTGAAAAGGAATATTCTGATGTTGAAAAAATAATGTATTGGTGCTGATAAGAGAAAGGGAATAAAGATTCATTTAATTTTTAATTAATTTACTTTGGTGCAGCAGGTAAAGATTGAAGTAATACCGAATGCAGAGAAATTTCTAAAACGGAAAAAGCCGCGTTTATTAAAAGGCAACAGAGAAGTAACACAAGGGCTGGGTCGAGAAATATAAGGAGTTGAAAAGAGTGCCAACACCAATAGCAGGAATTACTTGACCGGGAAGAAGGCTCGGTGTATTTTATGCTTATTGAAAAAATTCTCATCAATATATGTACTTGTATTCCTGTTCACCCATTCTAAAGTTCTATGTATGAAACAATTATACTCTTGTTTTGTTCTTGATTTTTAGTATTTTATTTGGCATTCTTCAATTGAGTTTATTCGACTCACGTAACAAGGTTGTCAATGTTGTTTCATTCCTATTGAATTGAAAGGTCAAAATGCAAAAAAAATGGTTCACACTAACCAAAAACATCTTAAAAGTTGAAAAGGACTCAGAAATGGCTCCCGTAATTTTCCTTATACATGCATGTAATAGAAGTTGTAATAGTTGCACAAACATATAGGATGAAAACAACATTTCCAACCGTGTTCCGTGATTCGAATAAATCAAATCTCTAAAATCCAAATAAAATCACTGGAAACAACAAGAGGAAACAGGTAATATACATAAAACCATTAGAAATGGGTGAACAGGAAAACAAATGTTAACAATTGATTGGCAATAAGGCGGGTCTCCCAATAGCTCGGAGATTTGGATTTGGCCGTATCTTGGATTAGACGAAATTTTTCTTATACAATCATGGTGCTTCTGTTCTCACCTCTCGACCCCTTTCACGTACAAACCATTCCTGAATCGCTTATCATTGCTTCCATTGCCTGTTTAGATAAACCTACACTCTCATACTCCCTTCTTCTGGTTTCAATCCATCCACTTACACCCTTCCTTGCATTCCATTCCCAAATATCATTCACCAACCTCCCGTTCCCCATTCCCTTCAGTTTCTCCTCAAATCATATGCACAGACTCCCACTTAATTGTCACTTTCCATTTTCATGTACGTAGAGGTAGATCTCTTAAAGTCCATTAAATCCTTGATGAACGAAGCCTGTTCTCTCTCAATTATCTCCCATTCATTCAATCCCCACACTTTCATTCCATACAATAATCTAGGTTTCACACATGCATCCTATAATCTTAGCGAGCCAAAGTAAGAAATTGTTCAAATCAAAGATTAACAAAGCTTGCATACACATATACCAATATATACCATGTTAAAACACTCACAGACCACCAAAAGACAACAAAGAAGCCGAAATAAAAAATCAAAAACCAATAAGGAAACTTCTAGGGGCATGAATTATTTGAAATTTTCAGTAATTTTCAAGAATATATCTAAATTAGAAATAGGTTTGCCGGAATTTTTATGACCAGTGCTCCATGGTGGGCCCTAATTAGGTTTAGTAATTAACTCAGGGACAATATGGCTAATATAAATGAGGAAATAATACAATATACGATGGGGCAGTAATTTTGGGCTGATGATTCGTCCCTATACGCCGCACCGCACAGTGGCCAAAATTATTCGCCGGTCCGCTCGCTACGAGCGCGCGCTCTATTCGCAATTTTCGAGGAGTTCTTATGCTTAAGATTTTTCATACTAAATATGAAGCTATGAAGATGAAACAAACATCAAAATACTCTAATGCTAAATGCTGCTAATGGTATTAAACTTATTTCAATCCCTTTATGATAAAACTCCTTTATACTGCTCTTAAAATTAGGTGTTTTAGGAACATTTGAATTTGCACTTCAATAGGGGTTTTTCACCCTTATCCGTCAATCGAACAATATACCACATACATCTTTGTTCCCCTTTTTATGTACTTTAATATGATATTAATATTTTTCTAATAAGTTTTGTGCAGCTATCGATTATACCTTTTTTTATAACATATTTCATGCATTTATCGGTTGTTTGTATACAAATGCATACACATACTCTTTATATCTTACACATATTACAAAAATTATACTTATTGCCGTTGTTAGCACTTTACTAAATTTCTTCTAATGAATTCATAGATAAATAATTGCGCATTTCTATGATTTTATTGTTTCTATATGCAATTCAAATTTTCCTAAAACACCTAATTTTAAAAGCAGTATAAAGGAGTTTTATCGTAAAGGGATTTAAATAATAGTAATACCATTAGAAAGTAGAAGAATTGTGGAGCATTTTCATGTTTGTTTCATCTTCATAGTTTCATATTTAGTATGAAAAATCTTGAGTAAAAGAACTACTTGAAAATTGCGAAGAGCGCGCACGGTCGCTCGCTACGAGCGCGAATGTATTGTGGCCAAATACGGTCGTTTTTGGACACTGTGCGCGTTCAAGATTCTACATGCCCTTACCCTGGAATCTCGAAATTTCGTTTTCTTACGACTTGTTGACAAAAAGTGATAATTCACATTTTTAGCATTTCGCCACCCTTCACCTGGCTACCAAAAATGCCATAGCCCCCTATGCAAAAAATTCTGCCGTCACCCATATTCACATATAATTTACGAATAATGCGTGGTACACATATTTATACGCCTACGAGCCTTTATAATTGAATTCGCACTCAAAACATTGCTTCCATGATTTCAAAATTCACCGACCAGTTCGTCTTTATTAATTTTTTTTTCATAACTTTATAACATATATATATTTCCTTTTTAATCAATCCTCCATAATACATTCCGGAGTGTCATCAATAGGCTATACTTTCTTTTTTCATTGATATTATAAGGTTATGTATCTTTCCAAACACAGGACACAAAACTGGGGACGTACAAGTATAAATATATACACAGATTAAGTAAATAAATTAATTCTCCAACACAACGCTGAACGTTTCACATGTAGGCACCGTGTATCATGTCTGATTGTTGAATTTATTCGAACGGAGTCGATCCAAACCATTGCGCTCCTCTTCCTCGTCACTCGTATACGAACTCATTCCCAGGACAGCTCCACGGGTGCATGTTGCTTGCATTAACTCCTGGTCAGGACCATTGCGAGTCTCATAAAGCAGAATATTTAACGTTTCTTCATAGATACGTGATTCAGGACATTCGACTTTGTTATGCTTCTTATCGGTGGCGTAAACAATCGAAGAGCAACAAACTTCAGATACTTTCTTGCCATGTCCATAGAATGTCCAGCAACAAATTTCACTTGTGCTGATCACATCTTTAATAAATAAAACACGATTCTTAAACCAAAGCGACAGCTTATCAAACAGTTCAATATTCTTTAGGAGGTTATCATCTGAAGTAGTAGTATAAGAATATTTGTTATTATGTCTGTTGATTAGAAGTTTAATAGCTGGTTTTGTAGTCGAACTGATAAGTCGTTCCTCCTCTGCTTGGGAAGTAATCAGTGGAACTTGGCACAATGGCTCAACTTCCGCGTGTTTCCGGGCAAGCGCCTGAGCACAAGACTCAGCAAGATCAGTAATGCAATAATATTTCGCTTCAGCTTGAAGTTCAGCCAATTCTTTTGTGCTTTCAGGCAGTGGCACTGAGCCATCTCTGAGAAAATTTAGTACCGTTGTAAAGTGTTTTCCACATCGATCAATCAGAATCCACCCTGGACAACATTAAATTAGTTATATAATAATTATTAAAATTGTTTGGACTTAGCTACCTTCACAATCTGAGCGAACTTCCATTCTGCCACTAAACATTGCCCTCAACATTGTATCATGTTTGGTCAGGGTGCCGATTGTAGTGTAGTGAAGGGCGCCACCAACATTGAGCTTCACATACTGCGAAGGGTTATCTTTGATCACTGTCTTGCCAGACATGTTGAGGATTGCGCTGAATGAAAATATTACCTTTTAGGATCTATTCTCGTTGTTAGGTTAGAATTTCAGGAATACTCACGAGTTCATAGAAGAGCGTTGGGGACAATCGACACACAAAGAATCAAACCTTCTGACGCATTTTACAGCATACACTTGTATATAACGTACGAACTGATATTGTTATCGCCTGAAATAATTGCGAGTTACTCACTGGGCTGACACATGAATGTCGATGGAATGTCACTAGATTGTAGTAACTAAAATCAATCTAGGGATATTTTGATTTTATTTGTGGTTGGCTACACTGCGAATATTCAAAAGTATAAATTGTATTATAATCAAACAAACCGTGTAAGAATATTTCAATTTGCTATTGTATTTAAAGATTTGTTCATTTTATCATGAATTAACATTTTAATTGCATTCAAAGCATTATTTTGTCTGAAAGCTGAATTGTTCAGTCGCCATGGAAACACAATCAACAACAAAAACAAGTCATGTTCCGTTTGTCATTACAAACGATCATTCCAATAAAAATGGTTGAAATGTTGAATAAACTTGGTATTTTCTTCGATGAAGTCGACAAAGTTCGTATTCTAGACCCTGAAGTCGCTACTCAGACAAATATCCTTAAGGATGAATGCAAAATTTACATAGATAGTAAGTTTAAAAGTAATGTATAATTTATTTGATGAAAAAAGAAACAATTTCAATGTTTAGAAATCGATGAATTCCAAAAAATCATCGACAGCTTCATCACCCTTGTCGATAAATTAGGGAAGGAGGTAGATAGGCAAAAATTGAAAGCAATCAGTGCAAGGAATACACTGCAGACAATGGAGAAACATCGTGAAGTTGATCAACAACAACTGCAAGCATTGGTTTCCGAAAAAAGTATGGAGTTGGAGCGCCTTAAAACGCAACTAAACTCACTGCAGAAGACAGAAATGGAGCAGAACGAAATTCTCACATCATTAATGAGCTTTTAGTATGTGCATATCCAATATTTCGAAAGAATAAACTCTAAATTATTTACCATAATTATCGATTTACATCCTGACATTGAAAAGCCGAGAATTGCTTTCATTTTCCAATCCCTTGTCTATTATTACCCCATTAAAGTTAGATTTTTGTGTGGGGTTCACTCGTTGAGGTGCCAGGTACTAAATGGCACAAATGTTCAGTGAAATATCCGCATGATAATGACCTATATGCAGTCCAAATATGGCCTACTGAACCAAATGTGCCAATTTAGATATTCCTCGCTTGTATTCGCGTAAAATGTCTCGCAATGGAAGCACATGCAGTGCGCTCACCCTGAAAAAATGGATACCAGCTGAAAGTGACGAGATAGTCAAGTGCTTCGGGGACTGCTCAAAACTGCGTCATGAATCTGGTATTTTCGCTGCCGATGTTGCCGTCTTTTTGAAGTCTAATAATTTTGTAAATAACTATTCGAGAAGAAATACTTTGGATTCTGAGCATTTGATTTCAGTAAGTACATATTTAAAATATCTAAATCTTATTACTATAATAAACGAACATTTAGAAACTGGAAATAATTGTTGTCGACTTGGATAAGTTAAAACAGCGTTATGAAAAGCATTATGAAGTATTAAGTAGGAACAAAGTTGGAAGTCCACTACTTGACGTTAAATTAAAGAAGTGGAAAGGGGAATTAACTTTTGAGAAGCAAAAGATTACATATTACATCCAAGATTTGCTTGGGAAGATCGCTCATCTCTATATTTATTATGGAGCTCCGATTTTAACTCTCACTTTTAGGTATAATCTTTAATCTTTAAAATTAACCGCTCAGAGGTTATCTACAAGACCTAGCTACAAAATTGTATAATCGTTTCTTATGGGATCTGTGTTTACGTGGGTAAAGCACATGTGCTTTACATATGTTAGATCACTCAGGTGAATACAAATGTGCAAGTCCGCGATGTTCTTCGCCGCCTGCGGAGTCGGTGCTTTTAGATTCGGGTGTTCATAAGGAGACACTTGTCGCATCAAAAAATGCAAAAAAGACTAAATACAAATATGCATGTCCGCGATTTTTGCGATTGTCTTCGCGGCTAAGCTGCCCTCTTTCTATGCATTCCTCAATGCTTTCCACTTCGAATGGTTTTCTTATTACCTTGTTCCTAATTTTGTCCATTTTTGTCACTCCTAGTACCTTTTTTTAAATATTTCTTCTCCATTACTCTTATAATGCTTGTTTCGCATCCATACGTCAAGACTAGTCTGTTCACAGATTTGTATATACATATCTTTGCTTTCCTGGATAGCTCTTTTTTCTTACGATTCCTCTAGCTATGAGATGGTATACCTTATTAGTGCTACTAATACGGCTCGTTACTTCGTTATCATTTTTCCGTCGTAACTACTTATCACCCCCAGGTATTTGTACTCTTTAACTTGTTCTGTTACCGCATCAGCAATTCAAAACCATGGCTTTGTTTCCAATCTCATTCCATATAGACATTTTCTTCGGTAGGTCGGCAATCACCACGATATCATCATCAAATGCACATGACCTTATACCTATTTACTTCATTTATTTGTATCCCACTTCTACATTCGCTGTTTGCCTCATCACATTCTCAATGGTCTTGTTCATATAGATTATAAATAGTAGTAGAATTAGACTTCCTCCTTGCCACATTCCTTGTCTTGTTTGGAACTCCCTTGACCTGCAGTTTTTGCTAATGGCTCTGTACCACGTTTCTCTGCATGTCTCTTGGGATAGTCTAATAAGATTGGCATCAACTTTTATCAGTTGCCTTTTCGATGTCGATAAATACAGGTACAGAGGCTTATCCCTGGCCATCATTGGTTGTATTAATAGCTTTAACGTAAATATATGATCCATTGTACTGCGATTTGTCTTGAATCCGCTTTGGTCATCGTGCAATTTGTTCTCGACTTGCTCTCTTATATTCTTTTCGATTATTATTTCCAGTGTTTTCATACCCATCGATAGCAATGTTTGCAGTTTTTTTACATCAATTTATCTCCTGTTTATAGCTAATTTCCTACATCATTATCGTGGATCTTTTATCTGCTCCACAGACCACAAAGAAAATCGCCAAAATCGTGAACTTGCATATTTCAGTGTTCAGTATTTCTTTGCAATTTTTTGTTTTTCCAATTTCTGCGAAAAACACATTTATGTCGCCTTATGCATCGGTTCCACAAGCCGCAAAGATGATTAAAATCGCGGACTTGTACATTTGTATTTAACAGAGTGATTTAATTGGAACATTTAGACATATATGAAGCACAGGTGCTACACTCGAAAACTGAGCTCCCATAATAAACACTATTAATCTACAAAACATTAATAGTGTTTATTATGGGAGCTCAGACCTTATAGTTAACTTCAGGGCGGTTTAAAATTAAGTAGTCTATCGTTTTTGGAATAATGTTTTATCAATATTTTACTAGTTACTTAGTTTGAATATAAATCTGCTCCATGCCACATAAACTACTTAATTTGCTTTAAACGAACAAAATACTTAAGAAAAATGTTGTTTTATGCAGAATTTCAGTTATATTTAATGCTTTACTAAATTTCGACATAAAATACGATCTAACAGACCCTGTTCTAATAACTAACAATACCTGCACTTACCTTCAACATCCTCAAAGGAAAATATCAATCACCCGATTATTACAACTTCTTGCCTTGAACAGAGCTGAATTATGTGCACATAAATTGATTGACTGTCTTCTTGAAACGTACAAATCGTATGAAGCCCATGGCGAGACAACTGGTGATGAATCGGACAACTCTAGTCTTGAAATTTACAAGTATTTCATTTACAACACCTGCATTTAATATTTAATTAATTTATTAATGTAACTATATTTCATAGAGCGTTAACTCATCATATGACCGACGAAGAACTCCAGGAACTAAAGAAAAGTGACAAAAATTATGAGTTAGACGTAGAGGATGAAATCGCACGAGAAATCTTAAGTGGCTATGATAACGACAACTTTAAACATTTGGAAAAACTTATAGAATATGAAGAGCAAAATGTTTTGGATTTATTGCAGGTTGCAATCGAATCAGCGCCAAATATGCTCGGCCATGATGGTATTAAAAAACCAAAAAATGGCGGCGAAGTGCGAATAAATCCGAAGGCGTTACAGAAAGTTTTGGATTATTATCAGGAGATTCTATGGGGTGAAGTTGGTAACTATCTGGAGCATATTATACTTTGGTGGGGACCGTCCCCGTTAGCGTCGAGAGTTCCACATTCCTCCCAGCATTTGAGGGAATGGATTACGCAGTTTACACCGACTGCTCAAATTCCACCTTTTATTATCTCAACATTGACTTCTTTAGCTGATGGTTTGGGTGTACATGTGATGTCTACTTCATGGGATAGGCACTTTCGTTTGGCTTTAGTCCATTCTAAAGTTAGAAACGACCCGTTGACTGGACAACTGTTTAGTGAGATGTTGCAAGACTTGGTACATCTGTGTAATCAATGTGAGGTAACCAATGAGTGGGTGGTTGGTGCACCATTGGATGAGTTACCTTTAGTAGAACAAATACCTGTCCTTCATCGTTTAGGTAGGTTTTTAGTTGAATTTATAAGCTTAGTCAAATATAAGCGTATCGAGAGTATATCACGTATCGGAATCAATAAGTATCGAAATTTATCGTTAATTTCATTTCTCCACGATATTCTCTTGCAAACTTAAGCTCCACAACATTCCCCTATGATAAGGTCCCGCTTTATAGCAAATTGACTCCAGTCCCGCGGCGAATCTAAAATGTACCATGTAGGTCCCAAATGGAACTATCACATGGAACTCGTTTCAGGTATCGATTCTTACCAGTATTACCAGTCAAAATCAAGTTTTTAATCTTACCCTATGGATACATTCCCAATCATATATTCAACATAGGCAATATATTGATCTAAGATCGTACAATTTTAATTAAAAAATAAAATATTTGACAGAGAGTAGATGGCGCCATAACATTCGTTGATACATTCGATACCTAAATTTCCGATACTTACGATATTGGCAATTCCTTTTCAATGTGATCATCTAGTTGAAAATAACTTTTATATTGATAATTCGAAAGAACATATTTTAGATCACTCCGTTCATACAACTCGATTATGGGCTGCTTCAGAAACAAAGAAACTAGCAAATGCTTGGAACGTTTTTTCTTTTTTTAAAATAACACACTGTGACATAGTAAACTGTCTTAGCCAACTCTCCAACGTCCGTTTAGTGGACCATACTCTAACAATCGATAAAGGAGGCTTGGCCGTCCATGTTGAAGTATGTTCGAAAATGCGACAAAAACTAGTCTCCGAAGTACAAACCAACATACAAAAACTCCGCGAAACCACCGCTGAATGCGTTGATTGTTTAGCCTCCGTGTGCACCACGACAAGCCTCGCCCATCTGCAAATGATATTTCCAAAGACCGGTTACTATTCCCGCGGAGGTGGAGATATACCCTCCGGTCACGCCCCCTACGTTTACAAATACCTGGAACAAATTCTCACGCCGGTTCTGCGCGCCACAGAAGATGTAATCATTTGCAACATGATTCTCCGACTAATGTGCGAGGCGTGGCTGGACCATATATACAAACACAAAGTGCACTTTTCGCACAATGGCGCTTTGCAACTGCTGAACGATTTTGCCAGCGTGGGAGAGTGGTTAACACAAAACAAGGAAATCAACGACCACGTTCGCTTGAAAATGCTAAAAAATGAAGTACTACGACGATGCGAAGGTGTAGGTCGTCTATTGCTTCGAAATCCAGGCGAGAAAATTAAAATGGCGGACAAACACAAAGATGCAGATGTCTCTCCAAAAGTTGAAACGAAAGAACTCATGCCTGCTGAAATGTACGTGCCGAATCAGGAGCAATGGCTCGAGCTACGTGCAGGAAAACGTCGTTTTCTCCTGCTTCCTCCTCCCTGTTGTTCATAGCAACATTTACACAGCATGTCAATTTAAATATATATTATACATAATTTTGATGTAGTCATATAAAGTAATCTTAAAAATGTATGTACACAATCAATGAAAATCTTAGTTTACGTCAAATATTACGTGGTTTTGCAAATGCAAAAGTCTGTAACAACACTTATCAATTGAAAAAAGAGTCATGTATAACAAAGCATCTTTGGTATAACCACCATCATATTACAACAATGAGGCATGAACATGAAAAATTGATAAAGTTGATTGTCGAAATATACGACTCAATGAGCAGGATGATAGTGATAAATGGGATGAAATGAACACAAAGCTGCCTGCCTGTCGCGCGCAAAATCGAAAAAACTTCAACTTAATTAATACTAGTTTGCCATTAAATTAATCGATAATTAATGATATATCACATGTATTACGCTCAAGTAACGTCGCGTGAGAGAGTTGAGTGACACGTTACGTTTTATTCTCGAATTTTTGCTGAAGTGATGCAACCGTTGAGTTCTTCACCGGAAATATTTTGCCCTTAGAAGCAGAGGCGGCACTTCCAGTTGGAGCTACCGTTGTGGTGGACAACTTGCCAGCCGATTTTTTCGTTTGTAAAGGCTTCTTTGCACCGCCATTGACGACATCCGGGGGCGCCTTCTGTGTGGCGCTCTTTGGTGGCGTCGAACAGCTAACTAAATCCGGACTGTTTGATGTCGTTTTGAGGGCCTTAGGACCCGAAATGACTGGCTTCGTCGTGGTGGCAGGTTTGTTTGATGCGATGCTCGGTTTCACACTGGTTTGCGGTTTTCCAGGCGCAGATGTCGAACCGACAATGCTTTTGGGTCGAGTTGACGATGCCTTGCGGGTCTTTAGATTCGTTGGCGTTACTTGGCGGGTGACTGAGTTGGTTGCGGTTTTAACCGTGGACGTGCTTTGCGTAGCTGAAGGCCCAACTGGTGGTTTTGGTGCGTCGCGCACCGCTACTGTAGAACCTGCAGGTTTCTTAAACGATGCTAAAGCCTTCGCCTCAATGGCAGTGCTCGGCGTTGGCTTCACAACGATAGGATTCTCATATTTGGGTCGATTTACAGCTGAAGGATGGATGTATCCACTTGAAGTACTACTAGCTGAGTTCTCATACCCCCTACTCATATTACTGTATTCTCCTTCCGCAGTGCCAACACTTGCCGTCTCATGTGCATCTTGAATATTCAGAGTGTTCTCATAGAGGGGTCCGGTGTCCTTCGTATCATCAGGAGGCTCTTCCCCGTTGGCCAAAGCACGCTCCCTTTCCTTTTTCTTTCGAGCTAAAGTTGATGTGGAGTAAATCGAATCAAAGTTACGATTTTGAATCTCGGAAACAATTTCCCCCAAAAGACCAAAACTTTCATTACTAGTCGAGTTGCTTGTGTTCTTCGAAGGTGGTGATTGAGGGGACTTCAACGAAGCTGGTGATGCAGGCGAAATAGGATTATCTTCAATAACAGCATAGATATTATCACTGGATGGTGAAGTGCCTTCACTTTCAGCCAAAGGAGCATTAAGACAATCATCATATTGATTCTGTGACTGCGTTGGAATTTTGTTCTTCGGAGCTGTTGTTACATCCGGAGCAGATATCTTAGGAGCTGGTGGAGGAGGACTCTTTGGTCTTGATCCGACAATACTCACAGGTCTCTTAGAAGGATCTCGCATTGATCCAAAACTCTGTAATTTTGGTTTTGAAAGCTCGGTTGTTTTCATGCTATGTGATCTGGCCACAGGTTTCTCAGGTGCTGATCGCTCAGTTTGTGGAATAGGCCCCGAGATATCAACATTGCGTAGATCTTTCTCGGTAAAAGGTTTTGGAACTTTAGGTGCCTTTTTCTCAGGTTTCAAGAATGACGTAATTCTGTTCAGTGCCGTCTTCTTTTCCTTTCCAAACTGTGGTTGTGATGTAGTAATGGGAGCAAAGGTTACTTGAGGTGCCGAAACAAGAACAGGTTCTTCAAGTTTCACCTCCATTAACGCGATAGGTGGAGCCGGAGCCACCCTATGTGGAGTTTCCTGAAATGCCGCAGCGGATGGTGCTTTCGGAGCATTACGCAGAGGACTAATCAATTCCTTGGCAGTGCAAGTTGAGTTTTGAAGTGTTGGGGACGATATAATCGGTCGTGGATGTGCACCGGGATTAAGAGGCGGCAAGGCAGGTGGTTCAGTACTAGTTGTACCCATGCCCTTGTTTGGTGCACTTACCATGGAGCCTGGAAGAGTATTAGGCGCCCGAATTGTATTTGATCTCTTAACGGTAGGCACAACTGTAGCAATTTTCGGCACTTGAGGTGCAGGTCTCACTACACCCAGAGGCCTTTCCTCCGGCCGCGATGGCGATTTCTTGATCGGCGTAATAGAGTAACCCTTAAACTGACCGAAAAATTCATCTTGTGTGCTATTCTCGCCCGACAACAGGCAGTGATTATCCTCGGTCGCCTTCTTCGGACTTTCGGGCGAAAACGCCGGACTGCGCGTCTTCGGCGGCGATTTTTGCCTATAGAAAAGAGAAGCAAAGAAGCCGTTTTTATAAAGCGTCAACTTGATTAATCCGGTTAATAATAGTAAGCACGATAGGCAAAACAAAATTTCTTTGGTCAACGAAAAAGCCGTTAGGAGTAGTTAGGACAAAACGAAAACGTACAGCTAAGCAGCAACATGTATGAAAAGCAACGGAACACAGAATGCAACCGAAGAGAAAACACTTGGATGGGGTTTTGGTTTCACAGACACACAAAGAGAGAACATTAACAGATGTTGTTTGTTATTTTCGTGCTTATTATTATCGTCATTCATTTATCAATATTAGAGAAAATAATAATCGATTAAACGATGAAACATGTTAGACTTTTCGTTAAGATTCCGTTAACAGTACGAGGGGGTCATTATCACAATATTTGATTTCCTGTCGTTTTTCTCATGCAATTACTTAAACTAGCCTAACCGTAACTGACAACACGCACAGTTACTGTGCTGTTTTTGGAAGTTATCGCCTAAATTCGGGTGAATATTTGATTAACAAGAACTTCATCTAATGATGAAGTGGCACTTTTGCGAATCCTGTATACGTATTTTTGGCTCATTTGTCTATTTTCTAAAACTAACCGAAGGCAGATCACTTGTACTATCGTGGTGGTTGAATTTGGCTATGTGCATGCGCACGTTGCTGGCCATCGTCGGCGGCGCTGGTGGCGGACGTGGCGCCTGCCTGTGTGGCACCAAAGCAATGCTCGAATTCGTTGTCGAGATCAACGCCGCCGGCCGAATATCGAGCTCGCGCAGATTGCGCCCACGCGTGATACTGTGAGTATTATTAGGGGAATGGTCACGCTTGCCGAAGGACTGCTGCTGCTGTTGCTGCACATGCTGTGAGACGGTCGGCACGCCGCCGCCAGCGGCAGGTCGGCGCACCGCCGTCTTACCCACACCGCGTGCGAGCGCACACTTTAACAGAATATGTTTTACGTACGTTGCGGGTGACTTCTTCAGCGCAGGAGCGCCACCCATGTTGTGACGAATGTAATAGTAGACAAGGCCGCAGAGCGTCACGGCAGGCACGATGCCGAGGAAGAAGATAAACATCGCCATGACGACCGCGCGATGACCTAGAGGTGGACAGACAGCGCAATTGGAAAAATTACAGCCAATAACAAACAGCAGCAATGACTTACGATTGGGATCTTCAGCCGGGCCACTATCCGCTGATCCTCCAGGTCCTGGATATTGACAGTCCGGTGGAGCGAAACCATTTTCACAATGGCAGTGGCCCATACTATTGCAGACCCCATGACCGTTGCAATCGTTGGGGCAACCGCCAATTGACAAACGGAGAGAATCAACAGCCATGCACTTTTGATTAACGCACATTTTACCCTCACCGCAGATGGCTCCATCAGGTGCAAGGCCTGGATCAACTTGGTTTAACCCTAAGTCAACGATGGCTGTTCGGCAAGGTATGATGGAGCCTTTTAAGTTGATAAAACTGTGAGACAAGATGGCTACCGACTCCATTCCAAATTCAAGACGTTCATTTAAATGTTTGCAATGTAGCATTCCACACATTACATTCCTACAAAGGTATATGCAGAATGTTCCTTGAAAAAAATCGGGGCAATTCTATAGAAATAGGCAGAACTGGTAAAATTTTTGCATCAATTTGGTTGGTGAGTTGTGAAAATATATTTTTTTAAATTTAAGACTTTTTTAATTCAGTCTTATTAAATCAAAATAAAACAGTGAAAAATTGATTCTTACCAATTTTGCCAGAAATGTCGTCTCTATTATAAAATTAGGAAAAAATAAAACTTACTCATCATTACATCTAAAATATGACTGATTAAGCTTATTGTAACCACAATTCCCATGGCGCGTCCCTTTTGTGTTCATCTTGTAACACTGATCATCGGAAGACTTGCCCGTACTACCCCAGAGCAATTTACATTGATCCGAACGCGTCCTACAAAAACCATGATAACAATAAGCTCGCCCATTATCGCACGACTCCGTATCCATTTTGTAGATATCATCGGGGCAGTATTCGCTCTGTCCGGTACAATATTCCGGCAGATCGCATTCGTAATCCGCAGACCGACACATCGTCCCCGCATTCTTCGGCATACACGTCTATGAAACCAAGAAAATAAAAACCAACCCTTTGCTGAAAATTGCGATAAAACTCACCACAAGATCACAACATTCGCCCGTCGCACAGCTAGCATTGGCGTAAAGCATACACGCCGTGGCGTTGCAACATGTGTTATCACAATGCTCGGGCAAACCGCAATCGCACTGCTCCCCCGGCTCGACGAAACCGTTCCCGCAGACGGGACTGTCAAACAGGCGCGCCGGTTTATTACGGAGGCAATAGTCCATGCCGTGCTCGAACGCCAACGCCAAATAATCCAGGCTGCAGGAAGACCAATGCGTTGGCGGGATCGGCGAGCTGCTCGGCGCCATTATGCACTTCTCATCAGCGCAGGAGCACTCATTGGTGTCATGCTCCATTCCGAAATTGTGTCCTAATTCATGTGCCACCGTCGTCGCCACCAGGCCGAGGACGCTCGAGTGCTCCGTATTCACACCGCCTGAGTATTCGTAGGTACAAATGGGACCTTTGAGTGCCTTTCCAACGACGCCATTATCAAATGTAAATTTACTGAAAATGTTGAAGTAGATGATGGTTATATTGGCATAACAAGTCAGTCAAAAGGTAAACGATAGATTGAACTAAAATGTGCAATTGAAACTCGGTTCTAAAATCATACAATTCTCATTATTGTAGTGATTGTTCATAATTTAGTTCCAGTATTCAGTCAATCTATGAGTAAACACCTTGAAAATTGAATAATAGATGGTGCACGGATCGATACGTAAGTATCGATATCTCTATTAGCAGGTTTGGTATAGATTATTTCATGTGAGTTTCGATATTTAGATTCTCTGTTTCTACGAATGCCTCAAAGGACTGAGACAAGTCTATTCATCATGTTATGTATAAATAACTTACGTTAGTAATTGAGCATTATCATTAGGATGCTCCTTAATAAGTGTCTCCCTGCGATAATGAAGGAAGTTCGTCAGAGTTGTATCACCATTCGAAGAGAACACAATCTCATCAAAATCCGTCCAGATGACGACGCCCACCAGTGCAATGTAAATGTTGAGTGGCGAATAAATCTGCAAGTACCACAACCACACACATAAAATTAAAAATAAAATGAAAACACCCACAGGATGCAGGCCGACGTACAGCATTGATAATGTTGGCAATATCCTTGCAATGGTGCTCGACGACCTTCACGTTCTCGTCGAGCTCTTTGAATTGCCGATTGTCGACAACGAACACCAGCTCCACGTAGCGCGACTGCTTGTTGGCGTTGTATGGTCCCCGTACGAGCGTCTCCGTCATGCTCCTTTTATACTACATAGGAATAACAAAAGGACAATAATGAGCATGAGCATCATCTCCAAAACGCGCCGTGTCGTTATATACCCGTAATATCCTATTATCCAACACCGAGTGCTCGCGTTCGTGATCGTCGTCGAGATCGTGCTGACCGTGGTGCCCGCCAGCGTAGCCGCAAGTGCGATTTCCCAACGGCGTATAATCTGAATGTTTGTAAGCACGATGCTCGCCGTCGTGGTGCTCCACGTAGTACATCTCAGCACCGTCGTAGACGACCCCTTGTAACGTGTCATTGCAGGTGGAGAGCGCTACCCACGAGTTGGGGCGGCCACGCACATGGCCATGATAGTGGCATAATTCGACGTCGGCCCGATTCGGGCGATTCACCGCATGGCGGCCGTGTGCCTGCGTGCGCAGGAAATAACCCTGCGGGATTAGGGCATCGTTCAGCCGCAGGTCGAGGATGTAGTTCTCGTCGTCGAGGTCGTAGTCTACCGTGATATGGTGGACATGCTGGTTGTTTGTCTGGAACATTTTGGCGTATTTTATATTTAAGACTTCGAAGAAATGATACTCAGAACTAAAATAGTTCTAACGATTATTATTTCTCAGGTACATTTTAGTTTTGCTGAATTCTTTTGGCAGTTGATGAATACGTTTTTCAAGAATTTGGATTTATTTTAGTTTACTAGGTCTAGGTTGTAGTTAATGTTACAACGTTCACAAATATAACATTGGAAAACAAGACATGAATTTTTGTAAATAAAATATATTTGTATTCGGTCCGAAGACGTGGCCGTCGACCATACTGGTCCTTCAGCCTGGAAATACATGTTTTATTGTTTACTTATTGTGACATGTTATATTATTGTGATTGTTGTAGAATGGTATTGTGAATGTAGTGTTGAAATCAATGGTTCCTTGAGGTGTGTTGGTTGTTATTTGGTGGGTTGCGCATTGCGATTGTTGAGTGATGTTAAATAACCATTGAGTGTGATTTTTTACGTCTGTGTTTTTAGTGATTTTAGTGTGTATTTATTATTAAAACAAATTTTAGTGTGAATTTATTTTAATAATAAATTCACACTCTGGGATGCCCACCCTGGGGACTCGAACCCCGTGCGCATGCCTAAGTGCTGTCCAGGTAGGCAGAAATTGTGTATATTTGTGAAAATGATTATTAACAAATTAAATATGTAAGGTAGGTATGATAAGGTTAGGTCCGGTAAGGTATGGCAGTTAGCTTTAGAAAGATAAGGTATGATATAGTAGGGCAGGGGTAATAAGAATGATATAAGTAGGATAGTCAAGGAAAAAGTACAACTTGCATGTAATGCCCTTTCCTCATTCGTATGAGTTGCAGCAATATAAATATTGGTAGTTGCATATGTTAAATAAGTTAAGACAGAGATTTCCACTCAAGAAAGCGTGGACTTCTTCGACTTCGGAAGTAAATGGCAAAACTATAAAATTTTAAAGTTAAAAAAGTTAAAAAAATCGGATGTTCAAATTGTTGATCCCCATTTTATGTTTGTTATCTTAAATATTACTGATGCAAGTTTCAAATAAAAATCCTGGAAAGACGAAATAACCGAAAGAGTTATTTATTGATTTAATCGCCATATCAAATCATCAAAAAATTTGCTGCCGCGTTTTTCTCGATGTAATGTTTATCAGATCGGTATCAAACATTTCCCGTAAACCACTCAACCGATGAACCTGTAGTTATTTGTGGTTATTGTATCTACAATTATCTACTCTTTGTCATAACAACTATTCGATTGTTAGTTTTTGTTTTAAGGGAATCATATGAACGAAATTTCCTCCAAAATCACTACTTTAAGTTCAAACGCTCGCCATTTTGTCAAAAATAAATTTCTTATTCATAATCGGCTATTACAAAGTCTAGATTATTGTATCTATATCTGTACATTTTTGTTTTGTTGTATTATAAGGACTCAGTAGACCTTTTTTTTCATTTATATACTTATGAAAAATCTAGGTATTTGTTTCTAGCTTATATGATCTAATTAATGCTTACATTTGCAAATTTGTTTATACTGATTTGAATTAAAAAAATTGATTTCATTATTTCATCTTAAAACATTTGCAATTATAAAAGTTCTACAATATCTATTCATATTATGCAAAATGTAAAAAGTTGATATGATCGCCGGAATCCCCACAGACAACAAAACCCTATTTTTACAGAAACGAAAACGCCGTATCCCGTGTTCTACAACTCGCATGCGATAAACGTCAGTCAGAACGGAAGAGGCGCATATTAGACCGGAACAACTACGACGGCGTCCATCTAATCACAAGCGCACACAGGCAACTGACCCATTGACTGGCCTAGCCTACATGTGCGTGCGTATGCAATTGCAGTATGTAAATAAATAGAACGCGACCGTTGACCTCGCCCCTCAGCAAACCAGATTTGCCTATCCTACTATCCTGCACAGATACACGTACTGTGCAATCTCTGGTGTTCGCGCATGTCACTCCGTGATTTATCCGCACTTACCTCTTCGCGCGTACTCGCAATCTGTCTTTTCTCTCTCCCGTGATAAATCCTAGGCTTGAGCTGGGCGTGCTTGGTGAACTCGGCTGTGGCAGGATGTGTGGCGACTGCAAAAAGCAAATCAGAGACAAACAATTGAATAACTCTTCTCCACACAGCATAGGAGAGGCAAAAACAACCGAAAAAGAGCACATGAAAAACACAAAAAAGGAAAAATCAATGTTTAGTAGTAATCTACTCTGATCTCTTCTAGGATACCATGGCAGATGCCAATATAGGTTCGAAACAAGAAAAAAAAAACGTTAGTTTATCTGTTTCACAGATACGCATATTCTTTGGAAAATCATGACGAATAATTACACAATTTAGAGAACTTCTTTGAAATTATAATTACGTTAATTTTCAAATGAAATTTTCTAGCTTCGCGCTTGGGTTTTGGGGTCATTACTGAAAACATGTAATGTTTTATTACATTATAACAAAATTTTAAAGGTTACAAAAATAACAGGGAGGGGCAGTTATTATTATTAATTATTATTTAAAAAATGGGGCACAGTTACAAATAGTTTGGAAATCAATACCTTAAGCTACATGATATATAAATAAATGTTGACTCCTCTGTCAAACGTTCAGAAGGAATTGATATTTTTGATACCGACAGAATCATGTCTTGAAAATATTCATACTAAAGTGTCGAAAATGCCTCTGGCGCCATGAACAAGCGAGATATTTATTCACTGCCTAAATGAGGGGTGAGCAACCTTTTTATGATAGGGCCCGTAAAATTGCAATTTTTGCCTGGCCAAACATCAACCCACATCTCCGAATCTCCGTCTCCGTCATCCTTGTGCTCGACCAACGTCTCAAGTTCCCAATTAGGGGATCCCCCTTGACCTTAAAAAGTTCCGGAGACCACACAAATATATTGGGCGGGTGGCAAGTTGCTCAGCTCTGGCCTAAATCAATGATATAATTCAGTTACAATAGAAGAATTCATTCCTTTCCGTTTTATACAGCTGTACTCTAATTGTTGAATACAAGACACGACGAAAGAGATGTTAAAAAGTATCGATTCTTCGAATGATATTATTTAATAAGTTATAGTAAAATTTTAATAAAGGGATCTAGGGCTGTTCATCGTCGTTCATATCAACGTCGGGCACATCTCCGCCGGACCATCGTGGGTTCTCATCATCGCCGTGAAATTTCATCGAGATGGCGTATCATCGTCAGAGTTATAAAACATGAAGGGTTGCTTTAATTATTATATTTATTATATTTATTAATTTATTTAAATGTATTTAATTATTATGTAGTATTAATGTATTAATGACTATTACATTATATATCAAATACTTTTTGAAATTTTAAAATATCTAATATAGTTTTTGAAATATACATAATTGTATTTATCATATACCTTACATGGAAGCGATGAAATTAAGATGCTAATAACACATAATAAAATACATGTGGAACCTTTATTGGCATTTCAACACTTCATTATACATTAATCACAATTCTTAAATTAAATGATAACAATACAATAAGCAGAAAAATAATAAACAATTAAATACACATACAAATAATAACAAAAACCCAATTTGAGCCCCAGCAAGATCACAGCAATATACACTAGTCACTTCTCATATCGCTCTCTTCCTCCTTCTTACATTTACCAATGTTGTGATTGACGCCAACCCCTTCCCTGACTCTTCCAACAACACCTCTACTCTTTTTCCTCCGCTACCCTCCTTCAAATCTCATTCCACCTTCACCTCAACACATTCCCCTGTCAGGCGTTCCTAGGTATCCAAGCCCTTCCCACATAACACACACCGGGCGTACTCGGGCCCCATACACCCCTTACGCCCTCTCTCCTTCGACCCACATCTTCTTGTCTCCGAAGTACCATGGTCATTCTTATATCAAATTTGGTATCATTTCAAGTGGAATATACCTAATTCGATATGAAAATGTAATTTATAATGTATTATCTTGATTTCATCGCTTCCATAATGTATATGGTAAATATAATTACATGAATTTCAAAAACTATCTGAGATATTTCAAAAAGATTCTGGTAGCTTATATAATAATGATTAATACGTCATATTTTATAATGCTAACGATGGGGCACTTCATTCACGATTGTTAGCCCGACGTTGATTTGGACCACGGTGGCCGGTCCGGCTACGTTAGTAGTATAGAGGTATAAAGGTTAAGAGGTAATTATGCGTCAATAAAGTATCCATTATCTCTACTTCTAGTTCCCATACATAAAATATCAAAAAAGTATAGAGTTGAAGTATCGTTAACGATATTTCACACCCCTAACGGGTATCCGATAAAATGGAATATAGTCCGTATGTTTAATAAAAGTTATAAATAACTTTTAACTCAGCGGTCCTCAAGTGAAATAGAAATCTTCGTTGGGCCTCTCAAAATTTGTATTAAACCGATAGATATATTAGTATCAATAGGTTCCTGTCCTTGTAGTTAGTTGGTAAATGTTATTAGGTCCCTATTTCGATTCTCGCTGGATTTAGAGCAAAGTGAGTTCTATTTCTTATCAATAGTAATAGTCTCAAATATGACAATTATTCATAGCCATTGAAAATGAATTGAATACAGCTAATAATCATGGTAGTTGATGCTCGATTTTTGACCACTATGGTTTTCTATTTAATTCTCGGTCTTCAAACATTTAGTTAATTTCGTTTTTTCGTTATGTTCCTTTTCCTTGTCTATTCTATTTGGTCTTCCTTTCGAGTTTCTTTTCAGTAACTGTCAACTTATTTCTTTAATCCTTGGTTACTACTGCTCAGCTTTATTTATCCGATTTCTTGATTTGTCAAGTATCGACTACACTATATTCCGGATGGTCACGAAATATCGGTATTTCATATTTACGATATAAGAATATTAAAATTTTGATTTCAAATGTCGATATTTCCGTATTTATTCAAACTGAAATTATCGCAAATAGCTAGCTAGCGCCTGTATGTTCAGATAACTTTTAATACAATAATATGATAAATCATTATCGACATTTTCGATATTGATACTTATCGATACCCAAATATCGATAAAATGTCGTAATTGGGCCTTCGATTTATTAATATATTTTTGACATACCAACTGATTACTTTATTATCAATTGATTTTCCATCAAATCAGTATATTATAAACTACTTACTTACTACTTACTAATAAATACAGCATAAAAAATATCAAAAAAAAAAATATGACAGAGAAAAAGAGGACAGATAAATTCCTAAATTAAAAAAAAAATCTACTCCAATTGTAACAACACATGTACTTATTCATGGAAATAACCGGAAATACTCGATGTCAGGGTCGGTCATGTATTCTTTTTTCGATGTGCAGAAAGTATATTTACGAGATTACAAACTTGATTTCAAGCCCTATATACTTATACGAAGAGTACACGCACAAAGTACCATTAGCATCATTGACACCCAGAGCAGTATGATAAAAAGAGGGGAATCAACAAGATTGCATGTGGGTGTTATTATCGTACGATTCCACCGAACGTGAAGCACTTTACAAACAGCAAGTGCGCCACTTTTCACTCTCGCGAGAGACGCGTTAAAAATAACTGCGATCATTGGCAATTTTTTAATAATAGACTAACGAGGGAACGCCTTATGCATACATTTTCAACAATTTGCGGCAACAATGCAGCGTCTGCAAAGCAGCAGCAAAGAAAGACAATTTCAATTTTGTTGAATTGTCGACTACGGAGCAGAGAGCTCGATAAATGCATGAAATTGGCACCAAACGAGAGGACAACATTGGCGGCGCTCCAAATTCAATTCGCTTCAGGATTTACCACTTTTTCTCCTGCGCTTCCCCAGTCTCGTTCCGCTTTCGGCGTTTGACGTACATCTATCTGAACGCGCGGGTGCGACAAGCGCATTCTAGGCCGACATGAGAAAGTGCATTCAATGCAGTAGACATTACATTGTACGCTGCTGCAAACTACTTGGGCGAAAAATGCGCCAAGGGTAAATTTAGACGCAACGCAAGCCGTTGTAAACTGAATGACGTTTGCTATCGCTGCAGGCAAATAGAGGATACTGAAAAATGACTAGTGCTGCTACCAGTTAGACAGAGTGATACGCCTAACATTTTCTTATCGCGACCTGATTTGTTCAAGCTGATAAGGGTAGTATGTTTGTAGTGTGACTGACTGATAGAGGTGTGACGAGTTATGCGTTGAGTCAATTAGGTCTAGACGAATACATAAAATGTATATAACTGGAATTATCATCATGTAAATATAGTAATTAGGCCGATGTTCTATATTGTGTACATTCACTTTCCCTGAAATTGCTATATTATAATGAATGTGTCTTGGAGCATATTATAATTAGATATATCTCACTTATCATGAAAGACTGTGAAACGGCACTAACGGCTCTTCGTGATGAGCAGTGTAAGTCGAGGGTAACTTGGAACTGCAAAAATGTTCTCAAGAAATTG
>WSZQ02069862.1:0-23554 GCA_019419845.2 Weissflogia rhopalogaster
ACAACCGAGCACTTACTCTGCACTTGCGCATCCCTAGCACCGGAAAGACTTTCTTTGCTAGGCAGCGAGCAGTTAAGACTTGCTGAATTTAAAGGGAAGTCGGTCAAGAAGATTCTAGCCTTTTCTAAGGTTATCTCCGTTATTGACCCATAGTATTGATCCCTGCACAATAGATCAAAGGTGGTCGCAGTGCTAGTGACGTTGATCGCCCAGGATTAATGGAAAAAAATAGCTTCTCTAATAGCTTGCTCTAAACTGGAACATCCTTCTTCTAGCTAGTGAGATAAGAGGTACAAAAATATAAAAATGGGTTGGGTGGGCACGACCAAAAGTTTTGAAAACGCATAGAAAACCTTTCAGAAAACCCTACTTGGAGAAAGAACTGGGAAGAAAGGGCGAGGTATCCTGATGTAATTTTGGGATAGGGCGAATGTACACATATATTTAAGCACATATAGATATCTAGATATGTACATATTATTGATAGGCTAAATTAACAGCTATTTATTGTATTATTTATTTATTATTACTATATAAGTTTAAAAAAAACTCTAGATAACTGGAATTACTTACTCCAACTCTTGGCCGCAAAAACTTCTGAGTTCCCACAATCCTGAAGAAAATTCCTTCCTAAGCATTTACTCACTCATAATATTTTGAAGCAATGTCCATTTGAAATATTAAGATATAACAAAACATAAAAAAGCTAACATAAAATAACTTCAATAAGAAAGATATATAAATAAGTATAAATTTCTAGAAAAAAGTGTTACAAAAAAATAAATCAAATATTAAGAAAAAAAAACATTGTATTGAGTTAGATAATCATAAATTTGAAAGTAAGTGATATTTTTCTTGTTTGACTGTTTTATAGCGCTTCTCTCTGGAACCCTGAGGACATTCCAGCAAGCCGGATGCGATGACGATCTGGTGACACTCAAGTGCCCCCCGGGGACAAGTATCTCCGTCGAGTTGGCCCAATACGGGAAAGCGAGCGCCGAGAAACAGCCCTGCCCGACAAAACAAATCCCAGCGAAAAACGCCTCCAACGCCAGAGATCCCAACAAAAATACAAACAGCTCATGTTTGTGGCCTTCCTCAATACAGGTAAGATTGAAAACCACTTAAAACAATAAAATGTACAAAATAACCGTTTCCAATTTATCCTCCAGAATAAATGGGATGAAATGACGCAGGGCACCTGGGGGCGGGTAAGCACCACTTTCCTGCTAACTATCTCAAGCCTGCTATCCCAACTCCCGTATCGGAAGTGATCACAGATCTCTAATAAACGGATGTGCTACGGGCGGGTAGTACTCCCTGTTGCAGACCGTCGTTGAGGCGTGCCAGAAGAAGAGCAGCTGCAAGTTCCAAGCATCACCGAAGACCTTCGAGGGTGATCCGTGTCCCGGCGAGCGGAAGTACGTCGAGGTGGCGTACAAATGTCGGCCGTGTAAGTTCCTCCGCTTTCCTCTAGCCTCTCTATCACCCGTCACGCTCACACTTCCGGACACCCGCACACGTCCTGTCTAATCACTGCCTTTATGATCGCTCACGCTTCGCAGACGAATTTCGCAGTCGGGTGGCCTGCGAGAATGAGCACATTCAGCTGCAATGCAATCCGAACTCACGCGTTGCTATCTACAGCGCCAGCTATGGACGCACCGAGTATGAGAGCTTTCAGTGCCCTCAACCGCAAGGTGTCGCTGAAGAAAGTATGCAACCAACTTTCCCCTGTTAAAGTAGTCACCCTAAAAAAAATCTTAATTCCAGCCTGTTTAGTAAGTTACGCCACTGAAACAGTAATGCAAATCTGCCATGGAAAACGTACCTGTGAGTTTACTGCGGATGCAAGCACATTCGGAAATCCCTGCAAGCCACTAACAAGAATGTATTTGAGGATAGTCTATACGTGTGGTAGGTTAGCTATATAGCTGCACAAACGATTAACCTAGATTCCGCATAAGCTTTGTTTAGTCCTGTTTTTTGTCTTTAAAGTCCCCAGAAAAGTGCTGAACAAGCAGTATGAGGGCACGCTGGCGGAGGATGAGGTTGACATGGATCTGAACTTCAACTACGAGGAGGATTTTGACGGTTATGATGCCAATAATGCTCACATTCGAGAATCGGCTGCTTCGCCCGCATCTAATTTCGGCTCACACTCGAAGGATAATCCTAATCAGCTCATGAATTCAACCAAGGATCAGACGAAATTTCCTATGCTTACTAAGTCTGACACTTTGGAAGAAGAACAAGGTTTGTTTTAAATAAAATGTCTTAGTTGATATTTTTGTCAAAGAGTTCAGAAAATTTAGTCCGGTTTTAATAAAAATATGTTGTTAGTACAGCATCAGTACAAGGTAGATAGAATACTATTTGGAAGTTTTTTTCATATATAGTTGGGGAAGTTTGAAGAGATTCTTCATCGATTACCACATGGGCTCCAAAGTATTTGATGATCAGATGTTCATCACATATTTTTCCCCGAAAAGGTTATAGACACCAATTGATTTGAACTCAGGACACCCAGGATGGTAAACCAGGAAAGAAATGCTATTTGGAGATTTTTTTCAGTATAGCTTTATCTCATTTCCATGCATGTGATATAGCCAGGATTGTTATGAACTTTTAAATTTTCAACTGTCTAATCTAATTTGTGCTAAAATTAAGCACAGGACTGTCCTTTACTGCATTGATGTAGCTATTTGGATGCAACTCTAGAAACTATGACATGATAGAACGCAGGATAGTTAAATAATATTCATTGCTCGGATTCACTAGAATGGTGGCACCGAAGAAAGAGGGAGAAAGGTCTGGATGGGAGAAGAGAAGTGTTTTGGGAATTCTTGTCAATGAATTAGGTAAAGGCAGGTAGTGTGAACGGGATGAGATAGTTAGGGCTTCGCTCATACAGAAGGAGATGAAAAGGAGAATGAAGAAAGGAATTTGAAGTTTATATTAAGTTAGGTGTTCTTATTTTTGAGGGCAAGAGTCGCAAATGGCAAATAATTATTGCTCCTAATAGTACACCTACTGGAATCATTCTCAGTCATACTTTATTTACATAGCGTTTGTAGTCATATCTCGTATAATATATTATTGACTGAGTTCATGAAAGCGTGTGCATAGTAAGTGATCAATCCTTCATTCCCAAGAACGATAGGCTAGATTTGGTCCCGTAGTGCTGGTATTCCAAAAAACTCCAGATTGTTAAGTTGTAGTTCGCCCATAGATATCAGAGGAACCTCAGCACCCTAGGGTTGATCTGATAAAAAGTTGCTAAACGGAACAAGTTGCTTAAAAGTCATAGTTTTCTTTTAGTTATGTTCAGTAATAGTTTTTCGATTTTGAAGGATAGGATTACAACATGAGCTTGAAGTTTGTTCACCTATTTTTGTTTCCACTTGAGTTACTAAATATCAAGTGCTGATCTTATAGAATTGACATTTTTCAGCCAACCAAGAACAATTCTACTTCTACCTCGTGCTAAGCTTGGGTGCATGTGTATTCGTCTGTATCATCCTCCTCACCAGCCATTTCATCATTCAATGCCGACGTGCACACGATGAGGAAAAGCACATGGGCACCAATATCTCCGACATTTCCGGATCGCATGAGTTTGCCGACAACATCAGTGAGGTGGACGACATCGATCTGCGCGTCATTCCAGGCATGACGCCCATGACGACCGTGCCCACGGTGACGATACACTCGCCCACGAGTCCCACCTGCCCACCGACATCCGTCCCAATGATGCACATCACGCAATCGTCTCAAACGGGCAACGTCTACTACTACGGATGACCAGAGTGCCCGGGTGGCGGACGGCCAGTGATCGCATCACCGGCGATGTCCCCCAGGTGTCCGGGCCAACGCACCTATTGTTTCTAAAGTTGGACATAGAACACATTTGAAAGTAAATCATTCAACATTTGAACGACGTAAGAAATCGAAAAAAGAAGAATCACCACAAAAAAAAAATAAAACAAAAAGCTCACTGTAAACATCATTATGTTTTTAAAACATGTTTGAATATTAATGAATCTGTATATAATGAGATAATAAGAACGTACGAATGTAATAGTGGAAATAAAGAAGATGGATGAGGATAATATTTGAATATTGATGAATGACATCTGAATGTCTATGTTGTTTCTATAATGTTAGTGTTTCTATAATAAAATGTTTAAAATCATTTCAAATTTTTAATTTCTTTAACAAAATCAGTGTTATCCAAGAAAATGCCTAAAATTCATCTTATCGAATCAAACATGTCCGGCTATACACAAACCTGAAAGTCACGTGATTTCCGATTTTAATATAAATTTAGTTATTTTTAAATGAAATATTAATTTTAATATCTCAAATCTAGATTATAAATCTGAAACTTTGATCACCCACTACAGCTGGAAACAAGCCTTTTGAAGTAAGCGTGCACCAAAATAATCAACGAGCGACAATATCCTTTGGAATTGATTATTTATTATATTTGGTAAGTATTATTGACCTATAAATATTTGCATATCGCAGACACAGAATAATTTTATTCAATCATAGACTTAACATATTTTCATCAGATGCTGAGAATTCTTGGGACAAATCAATATTTGAAGGTATACCGAAAAGTACCATTGCAGATGAACAGGTCTTCAGAAGCGTCAGAGACAAATGAAGATAACGTTGACGAATTTGACAACTTACTGTTCAGGAGAAAAACCTGAACAAAAAAGTAGATTGTAACGATCTGATTGCATATTAAAAATTATTTGTTATGGATAGCGTTCTAGAGCACATTGTTCTTGAAACAAATAGATATGCAATATAATAACAGATGAATAATAAATAATGAGACTAATCAGACTAATGAGACTTCAGCAAATTACTTATGAAAAATTTCAGCGTTTATAGAAATTTTAAAACGACTGTCAGGCCTGGAGAGGAAGATATCATAGACGAGAGTATAATTCCTTGGCGTGGACGTTTATGTTTTAGGTAATATATTTCAGGAAAATGTTATAAATACAAATTTTGTTTACCTGATGATTATACCTGCAACTTGGAAGTTTATGCAGGAAAATGTACAATATACATGACGGTGACCACTGATGTGGTGTATATGGTAAATATGGAATGAAACTATAATTTTGTGTACTGACAATTTTTGTACTAGTTTACCAGTGGCCGAAGAATTATTGAAAATAAAGAAATGTTAAGCTTTTACCCACAGTGTGACAACAATATAAAATTGCATAAATTGTTTTAAGAATATTTATAAGAATAAATAAATACCTTCGTGTGAAAGTTATTTTTTCTGCTTATTTTCAACATGAATGATATGACATTTCTCACTATTCATATTATACCGAGAACAATGCATAGAAGGTACATGCGTGACCCACCGGTGCGGCACTCGCCGGCATCAATGTGTTAAGCAAACATTGTAGTGAGAGTGCGTCAAAATCGTTAGAAACTTCGTCGTCATAGCCTCCATTTATTGAGATTTATTCATTTAAAAGACTTTGGAGCAAACATTTTCTAAACTATACGAAAAAGTATCGAATGATACTTATATGTAAACGACTTGTGCACTTTCCGCCAGCGGCACTCGCTATGCCCGAACCCAAACTCGTCGTTTCTACCCTTGTATCGTAATATAATATTTATGAAATGTAGACTATCCTATTCAATACTTACAATTAGGCAGGTATAAATCCTCAAAGAAATATCGACTAACTCAATTAACGCAATTCCCATTTAATAAATAACGTTATAGCTAATATTAAACTATATTCTACCTTCATTTCCGCACCTGAGAAATTAATTCCAGTAAGTTCTATTTATTTGTCGAGGTTTTACATGCTCGGAATGTCACTTGTTTAAATTATATTAGTTCCTGGAAATACCATAATATTAGTTCCAATCTGCTATCCCGTCAATGACAGGAAGCAAATGAACAGCCAAAACTTAAACCATTTGAAAGCACTCCAAATGATTACAAAACTTTTACATGCTTTTGTACATAATATAAATAAAAGCTTTATTTCAGAATTTATTACATCTGCCATTTCAAGAAATTACAAATTACAATAAACATTATGAAAAGTACGAAACGACAGGTTTTGCTTTTATTTCATATTTATTGATAATTTTTGATTAGTTTGCTATATAATATACATTCGTGCAACACTTTGGCACTACAAGTACTGCATTACATTATTACAATATTGTGTAGGAGATCAATAAATAAATTCTTAAAAATTAATACAGAAATATCAATATCTTTGTGGGTTAATTTAAAAATTAATTAAACTTCTACTTAGTGTAGCGTTCGCAGTCGATCAGTTTCTGAGCTTCGGCCTACAATAGTAATAAGAAATCACAGAATTAGCACATTGAAATAATTGAGAACATGAATAAAGTCTAATGAAATCACATGCAATACTACGCAAGTGTTTATCATTTAATTTACTTGTGGGTTATTTCTATGCTGAAAAATGAATATTAAATACCTGAATGATTTTGTAGAGTAACATCACGGTATCCACCGACGATTTGCAGTTATCTGCATTTGGCGGCATGCTGCCGCCGGGGGCACGCTTCCCCCAGCCGGTGGAAAAGTTTAATTGAGCTGTGCAGACTCCAATCGCCACCAGGATAACGACAATTACGGTAAGTTTATACATTATTATCTGTGACGGGAAAGATGTATTAATTATATCTCAAAATATATCTTTTATGCATGATTTTCATGAATGATAGTGAAGTTAACACGATTTGTGTTAACTGCCCTAAATTCTACGTTTCATGTAAAGTCTAGGAATTCATAGATTTATACTTTCTAGGAGTTTTCTATGTCTTTTTGGGTCCGTAAAATATGCATTTAACTATAAAGGTTTAACTATGTCCAGCCAACTGACGAATAGAGCGAATGATCATAACAGTCGATGTTCTGTAAACTCAAAACAATAGTATATCCCTGACTCCGGGATTGATTTGGTTATAGTCTTTCCAACTACCCATAGGCGTAGGCAGATTTTTTTCAGAGGGAAGAATGCAAAGAGATGGTTGGCATCCTTGTCCAATAGGGTTGGAACATGAAGCTTAAATTTGAACAAGTTTCATTTTGATGGATTGGACTGTCGGTTGTTGGTAAATGTAGTTTGTACCTGATGATGACGGGAGCCGAAATTTGCATTGTAATCAACTGTGTTTTGTGAATGTGAGTTTTCATCAAACGAAGCTTAATTCTGCTTCAACTTTAATTGCCAACCAAACATCCAGATCGGATCTGATGCAGTTACAGATTATTTTTTAATTTGGTTAAGTAGTAATAAAACTCAAGTTGTGAGAATGCGTATAATAGCGATTTTCATTGCTAGGTAGGTTGAGTACCTTCTGGACCTGAAAACGTTCCCTATGTCTTATCTAAACCTTTTAATTCATAAATAACTTGCAAATCACTGACCAAACGTTTGGGGAGTTTCCAAGCAAGCCAGAAATACCAGAATATGCTCATTTAATATTCGATAAATGCAAAGTATACGTTTAGCTATCTTTACTGATAAAACATTCTGAAGTATTACCTTTGAAGAGTTGTTGTACTTCGATGGTAACAAAATTTTCTAAGGAATATCTCTCTCGACGGATGTGTACAAGTCGACTGAAGTTTCTGACGGCTGCATGGCGTCTTTTATACGATTGGAACTGGTGGGCATGGGTCATCATCTCGGTGCGTTCCAATCAAATTAATTGAGCGGCGAAAGAAGAAGCCGCGCAAGGAGCTGACCGGAGCAACGTAAAGGAGTGGGCTGCATGTTTGCCGACCCGGCCGGACGCGGGTGAAATCCTGCGAGATGATCGTGATCAGCGTCGATACAAGACAAACAACAATAACAATTATGGACCTACGTCCGTTGCGTTTTTAGCCCTCATGTATGTTTGCTCCGGCTTCATTTGCTCGAAATTTCGTATTTTTATCTGTATGCTTCTGCCGTATTCTGACTATCGACTAATATTTATATATTTTTCATTTGATTGTGTTTAAACAATCGTATATGCGATAAATAAACGTAACTTTGATTGTAAAGAATCTATGTTGTTGCGAAATTAATTATATGATAAACGAATAATGGTTAATTAAACCATTATAGGATGTGAGAAGTAACATGTTAACTCAATTCGGGATGTCCGTTGTAGTAAAACTAAGTACTAATTAATTATATTGCCTAAAATAAACATTGAGTCTATACGAATATTTATGACCGAACATTACCTTTATTTGGCAATTAATGAATAATAATTTGGATGATTTGTCATCTCATATTACGGGAAATTGTTATCAATGTTGGCAAGTCCACCTAGTTTAGGCCATGGGGACAAAAACTTGCTTGACCCATTATTTTTGCCGGAGAAGCAAAATAATGGACGCTTATGTCTTCAAATTTCATAAATACTTTTACTTATCGAATGGATAGCTTATAGCGCCCTTTGTATACGCGCCTTATAGCAAAGAAATATGTAATAAGAAGCAGTGACGGTTCCTCTTTGAGGCTGTAGGGAAAAAGCACCCCTATCCCTATTAATTAGACCGAAAAAAAACCAAAATATATAATTGAACATTTCGAAAATTTATTAGTCTGGACGGGATCTAATGGTGCAAATGCAAGTCCTTGATAGCGAATAATGTTATCAGTACAGATAGAGATAATTGTGATAATTTTGTCTCATTCCATGTCAAGGGGACTGAGGTTCCATGCTCGACCATCTTCAAATAAAATGAACTTTGGTGAGGAGGTTGGTCTTTTATGGTTAATTTGAAACAAATAAGTAAAACATCTAAAGTATTAAGTGACTTAACATTTGTGACTATTATATACATGTTTTATCAACAACCGACAGAAAAGACTATTGCAGCACTGAATAAAATATTATGGGATGCTAGTATTTCTACAACCAACAAACGAAGAATTTACAATACAATATCCAAGAGCAAACTTACACATGCATGCGAAGCGTAGCAAATAACAAAACGGAAAACATTCTAACGGCTACGGAAAAAATGAAAAATAAATAAATAACATTTGAAAACTATCAACATTTTGGCCATCTTGTTGTCAATCAATAAACTGATTAGAAAACCTATAATACCGATGTAGTATAATTTATCTATTTGAAACTAGATGGCGCGAATGTATGTTATAAATCTGGACTCCAGAAAAATCGACTCACGTATGCTAACTTTGCAAAATTTATAGCAACATTTTGAGATCATTCATCTTTAATGTATTTTATAAAATTTACTCATGTCCATATACATCATCGTAGTACAGCAATGTTTTAAAACATAATTCGCAATTCGTACAATCGACAAATAGTTTTATTAAAACTTTGATCGTCGTTAATCTACGTATAAAACCCAACGAACGAAAATTGTTCTCATGAAAATTCAAATTATGCATAGAAAAACCAATCAATTGTGGTTGAACAAAGTTCAAACCGTATTCAAATTCGTTTCTAACAAAGTCTTCTAATACGCAAACGTAAATCGCAACCATTTCCACGATTCACACTTTCATCGCAATTGTTATTTTTGGTTAGCATTTAAAGTTTCAAAACTCGTAGAAAATATAGCATATGTACAACTATTCGCTACGGATTAAATACAAGTGGACATAAATTAAGGAGATAATTTACAGCTGCATGCCAAAAAGTAAGCAGAGAAATGTTGAGAGAAAAGTTTGTTCGTCGTCGTCGAATCGATCAAACAATAAATATTTCGTTGTTGTGAACAATGCAAGAATGCGTGGATGCCGGATTCAGCAATCTAACCTAATCTACGAGCTGCTCAGTCGGCGTTTATACTCAGGCGAGCATTATGTGAGACGTGGAAATCGAGAAAATCAATTGTAGGAGCAAGAGAGATTTCCTTAAAAAAACAAGAATATCTCGCAACGTAGAGCCTAGTGTCTTTCATCGGCCAAAGAGAACATGGCACGCAAATCGTACTTATATATAAAAATAATTCCAACGCAACGCGGGGGTGCTACGAAATAGATATCACACGTCTAAAAAGTCTTTCAGCAGCGTCACGCGCCGCTTCTCGGCAATGTCCATTTGATTCTCGAGGTCACCGCGATCGGTGGTTTCGGCGCGCTCAATTTTCCATGAGAGATTCTCGATCTCGGCCTCAAGTTGTGCCTGCTGGTATTCGAACAATTCCTTGCGTGGCCCCGGCTCCATGAAGTACGCATACGGGTAGGTGTACTGCAGGGTGTAGCGACACTTGGCGAGAAGGTTAGCTGCCACAAAGAGGTACTGCCAGTCGATCCACGTACCAAGTCCAGCCATCACCTTCTGGTTGATGCGCGTCTTCAATTTCTCGAGGGTTTCCGCTTCCAGTTTTAGAGATTTTGAGTGGTTTTCCCAACGTTCGTAGTAGTGGAGGTATTTTTTAAGGGCTTCCCTTGCCTAGAAAGATATAAATGTATTTATAAACTTGTACTCCAGGACGAAGAGGTGAAGAAACAAAACTACCTAAACCTTTAATCAATAGTTTTCCAATGTCATGTTTTTTTAAGGTTAGAATAGGTTAGATTTTGTTAAGTTAGAAGAGGTTAAATAAAATTTGTGTATGTGCAGCAGAAGCTAAGGTTAGAATAAGTTAGATTTTGTTAAGTTAGAATAGGTTAAATATAATTTGTGTTATCATCAGTTAGGGTAGTCTAAGTTGGGTTAAATTTGATTTGTGTTTATGATCGATTAGAGTAGACAAAGTTAGAATTGATATAGTTTTGTTAAATTAGATTAGGTTAGGATAGGTGTGAGTTAGTTGCAGTTGGTTTTGCTAGGTTTGAATTGATTACTTTAGGATTCAGCTTGTTCTGCTAGATTTGAGTTGATTCCGTTAGGTTAAGATTGCTTGCATTAGAATAGACTTGGTTTAGGATAGATTAGGTTAGTGAGTTAAGTTAGTAAGTAAGGTTAACCCCTTGACGTTTTTTTTTTAATTTCGTAGGTAATGTGCCAGTTTCGCACTTGTAGATTGCATAATGTGGCCCGACTCTCGCCCATGCTTATCGTTACTGGCTCCAACTTTCTGGCACGATGGGGTTATGAACCAAAGTGTCAAAACTGGTCTGTTAGATGAAGGTAAGTAAGCTTTGCTTTCCTTTTGTTTGGTTAAAGAAAGATAGGTCAAGATAGGGTAACATGTGTATATTTTCTTAGGTTAGAATATGTCAAGTTAGATTTGTGATGGTATTATTGATTGTCCTGGAAGTTTTCAATAATAGGAAAATGAATATTCACCTTCCCAGTGAATCATTCATGGCACCCAGAAAATATACCCTACATAAATTAAAAATGCAAAAATGCAACTAGTTCTTACCTGGGCATGTACAGATTCATGAGCAATATTCGGGTTATCCTTATACCGTGAGCACTCATAGTACTCAGAGCCATGCTGTTTCCAATCGCCGAGACACATCCAGCAGAAATCATGCTTGCAATTGTAGCATTGCATGTGATTACATCCACCGTTTTTCTCAATGCAGATGTGGCACTTGGGACAGTCTTTCGTGTGCGCGCTGATATAATTCGCCGTTTCGCTGTCGTCAGCGCACTTCGTCAGCCACTTTTTGATCACTTGACAATCGGTTGGTGCATGATAATCCATACCACATCTAAATTATAAACGAATATATCATTATTCCTTCATCATCTGGTTTAAATTGGAGTTAATCATTATTATTAGCTGCTTAGAATAGATTGTTATGCTAACTCAAGGTAACTTATATCCACAAATAAATTTACAAGTTAAGGTTAAAGTTAAGAGAGATTTCAATTAGTGGAAATATGCGAGAAAAATGTACTTACTTGAAACAAAATATCGATTTGCATTGATTACAAACAGATCTCTTCGCCTTGCATTCTTTACTTCGTACCACTACCGCACAATTGGGTCCCGGACAAAAGCGCAGCTCCGGATGTGACTTAACGTAGTCCTGGAAGGAGAACTGCTGATACTTTTCGCGCATCTCCGGCTGTGTGAGATGCTTCAGGACGAAATCCTCCGGCGCAAGGACTTCGCAATCACGCGCCATGCAACTAATTGCCGTCGAAATGCCCTAAAAAAATACATAACAATCATACATAACATTCACATTACAAAATTCAATAATTGCCCAACATGTTTACATTGGCAAGGTCAATGAATTCAATTTGCGCAATTACCTGATTAATTTGAACTTCAAAATGCATTGCCCAACAATCCTTACAGAACATATGGCCACACAGCAGGTTGTAGAACTTGTCATTGTGATGCGCCTGTACGCAAACAGTGCAGTTGAGCAATCGGAGGGAATTCGGCGGTAACACCACTGACGATGGCTTGATTTTAGAGCCTATCAACAATCGGTTTGCATCTTCGCGATATTTTGTTGTTATATCTTGAACAGCCCAATTGTGAGCATGTAATAATAACTGCAAATGAAGATGAAATATTATATTTACAACAGAAAATAGTTGGAGAAAAGTAACTAATCGTTAGTATTTAGTGCAATCTTTTTTTATTATAACAATAAAAGACACTTCATTATCACGAAATACGGAGAACCTACTCAAACGTAATAACAGTGAAATAAAAATATAGTAAAATGTGGTAAACAAATAATAAACCTGATGCGTATATTTCTTTATAGTAATATAGTTTTCACAGCAGCAATTGTTAAATGATTGTGTTTTTATCAAGAAAGCCGAAATTTTCAGCTACAAACTTATTAGAAATTACCTAGTATGCGATTGAGAAAATTCTACCGAACTAATTTGGTTGGAAGCTGGCTTATTTTATAGATAATTACAAGGAGCTTAATTGACATCGAAAATTCAAAGCATTTATATTTTCATTTAGTTATTGCACCTAAAAAAATGATGAATTTTTTGATTAGGTAAATGAAGTTTACCCCATAAACTGTATTAAAACCAAAATCTACGGTTTTTCTCCAAAACTTCAAAAATGTCCGGATTCGGTTATATTCGTACCAGAAACCCTGATTATAACAAATGATTCAATTTTCACGTAACCGCAGCCAACTATAAATTATGTTAGACAAGTAAGCTCTTAGGAATGTTTCAAGGCCGTTGACTAAAATTCAATTGAAGATACAATTTTTCGATTAAAATATTGCTTGTTTTTCATCTTGCTGATATTTCATTTTAAGTGAAAACAATATTTTTGCTTGAACATTTATATAAATAAACTTAAACCAAAGGGTAGTAAAAGTTATGCCACGTAAACGTATTAGTTTACATATCAAATAATAAAATTTAACAATCTCTGAGCTTTTCAGTATTCTAATAACAATTAACAATAAAAATAAGGAATATCATTGTTATTAAGGAAAATATTCAAAAATATTGATAACCAACTCAAATGTTCGATTTATTGTACAGACAGTAAATTAAAGCTGTTAAAAAATTAGCAAATCAACTTACTTTGGCAAGTGATGGTGTGATGTGTACGTTATTACTAAGCGTCTCCACCGATTCATTGAGCAGCCTCTCCACCTGCTCTTCGCTGAGGCAGTCGAAGGAGAAGTGCTCCGGATCACGCGCGGACGGATCGTGCTGCTCCATGTCGTTGTCGTCCTGATTCCACTGGTTATAGTACGTGTCGTCGTCGTAGGCCTCCTCGTTATCAGAGCACTCCATCTCGTCGGAATCCTCTTGGAAGTCGGCGTCCATCGTGGCTTGCAACTGAGCTTCTTCGGCCCGAAGCAAAACCTTCCACCGGAACGAGATATGTGCAAAACTAACCACGGAAAACTACTGCGTGGTGATTCCAAGCTGACGCGAACGCTTCATTTCCACGCAGGCCCGAAAATCTCGTCGTCGGTGGTGTTTTCTCCTGCAGACCGAGTGCAATTGATCTAACAAATCACCGTCGAAATCACCTGTTTACTGTCAGACGCCATTTGTAATTCTACTTCACACATGCACGCACTGCGTTGGTAGAAGTCAATGACACTAAATGCATTCGCTTGACAATAATTTCAGTAGAGTTTTAATAACTCCTGCCATACTACTTTGGAAGGCGTACTTTCCAGTATCATGTGATGTACAGTATAGACGTAGTTTTATATTTAGGTTTTTTCTCGATTAATCTTTAAAACGAAGATTTCGAATTTTAAGTTACCCACTTCTTCCATGTTTATGTTGGTCCTCTATTGTATGCAACCAAATATACACTCAGCACTTTTACTTACATAAGAAAATGCGTTTAAAAAGAACGTTATAAACGTTAAAAATTGCTATCCTGAGTAATATAATATCTAAATTAAAAGATTTCGTATGAAACATTAAATTTCATAATTAAAATACATTTCAGGCAATGTATGCCAGGCATTGACTACATAACCTAAATTATATCTACTAACCTACCAAAATTGTTTCTCAAATGTAACTGTTAATAATTAACATTTTATAACTAGTATACTGATGATCTCAAACATGAAAAAAGTGATCTTAAACTATGAAATATACATATAGTTAACAATAAAATAATGTGTTTTTCTATTTAAAATAATAACGTGCCTTGCTTGGGAATATTTCGTGTCGGTAGACGCTAAAATATATTTGTTTCCATGTTACTCAACTTGAACAATCTATAACATTTACTCTAGATAATTAATCGGATGGCTGTTTCACCAGTTAGTGAACAATTTCTTTCTAAATCTATTAATATATGATTTATATACATAGAAATGTGGCAAATGTAAATAAATGTGTGATTTTTAGAAGAAGTCATTTCAAGTCATTTTTCTGACATCGAAAATGTCGCCGTTATTGGACTCAATTTTTATGACTTCTAACATCGGTTCTATGATATCAAATGAAACACTGTCCCAGAAGTTTAAAGCAATTTTCACGCTGAATCGATTGGTGCATGATTTATACTTCTAAAAATAAGGCAATTGTGAATAAAAATGGAATGTTTAGAATAAATAATTTTTGATATCGGAAATATTAACGTAATTAGAGTAAATTTCAATGATATATAACATGATTTCTAAACATGATATCCTAAAAACTCTCCCAGAAGTTTTATGATATTTTCACGTTGATTCGATTGGTGCATGATTTATAATCCCAACAATAAGGAAAATATGAAAAAAAGAAAACCATAACTCAACGTTTTTTTTGGAAAGACGTTTTTTACAAGATATATTTTTCAATAATTACTCAATATTTAGGCGAATATGTATATATCAAAACATATATGCCATTACATGGTACCTGTCGCGTAGGTCTTAACTTACCTAACCTTAGGTAAGGTTATCTAACCTTACCTAACCTAACCTAACAAAATTGTTTCTCAAATGTAACTATCAATAATTAGCATTTCATTTTATCATTATAATGTATGTTTATACCGTTTTCTATAAATTTTATAACTAATATATTGATGATTACGGTAAATTTGACTCCCGTGCAGGCAAACCAAAATACAGTCAATAATATAAATATCGATAACTCTTAAAAAATACCGGTTTCTCTAATGTAATTGCTAAAAATGACTATTACATATAAAATTATATAGTTATAATATATTTTTATGGTGATTTATATGATGATTTTCAAAATTCGCGCTTTAGTATTCTCAATTCTGATTGGTTGATTAATCATATGTGAACGTTAGGCAACCATCGCAACAGTCAGCCCAGCGAATGTTTAGTGTTGACAGTGTTGACATTTGTGTGTGCAGTGCAATGGCGTCAACATTCCGCCGCGCTTAGACGGCAGCCGTAGAAAGTGTTAAGCGCCGAGTGCAATTCGCAGAGCGTAGCGTGCACCCAGACGTTCTTTGTAGCCCCCCAGGTGATTACGCCCATTGTCCACACGTCGGAATAATGTCCAGCGAGTTCTACGCGTCGCGCGCGAGAGAGAAGTGCCGCGCGCTGATGCAGAAGTGATATCGACGTCGCCGCCGTCGTCGGATGTGTCGTCGGGTGTATAGGGTGTGCGTCGTTCCTGCCGCCAGCGTTCGTATCAACGCGAACGCGTCGTATTGTCGCGGTTGGCTGCCAGCCGCCGCCATCATCGTCGAGCCGGAGGTGATTGTGTCGCCGCCGTCGTCGTGGTCGTCGCGCTGTGACTCCACAGCTGCCCCCGCGATCTGCGACGCATGCTGACATCCACACCACGAGTAGGATTCTAGTAAAAGTTGTAAAACACGTTTAAATGTAAGTATCTCTCAGCAAATACCCATGTTTGTATATTAACGAACTAGAGAACACAGTCGCAGTACGTTCTACACGTGTGATTTCTAATCAGTGTTGGTAATATTTGCCTAAATCTCACTTAGAAAGCTTGGAATTTCTTTTGACATCAATCTAATTGTTTTTATAAGCCCTTAAACCAATTTTCTATTGATTAAGATATAAATTCACATCTTTTTATGTTTCCAATTAGAATGGATAATTTTTAAAAGCAAATTATCAATAATTCTCATTAGTTAACCGTAGACTGTTTATAGAGCGATATAACCTAGCATAAATGTTTGCTTCTTAGTTTATTTGTAATTATTGATAGCTTGTCTTGATTTCTTTTGATTCATGAAAATATTAAGGGGACAATGGCGTAACTAATTGATTGAAAGAATAATTCATCTTCAGAATGATATAAAACAGCAAAGTAGTTTGTCATACCATTGATTGGTAATATTACCAAAACTTTGGTAATATTTGCTTGAATCTCTCTTGAAACGATTTGAATACCTATTGATATCAATTTCGGTTTTAAAAGCTCTTAGTCTCTTTTTTTGTATGCAGAAAGATACACATTCATTTACGTATAAATTCATAACATAATTGTATGTTTCCTGTCGGAACGGATCAACCCAACATAAATATCTAATTTTTAATTTATTTCCGAATGTTGATAATTTATGTTGATTAGTTTTGACTTATGAAAATATAGGGAGGACAAAATGGCGTAATTAATTGATTGACAGATTAATTCTTTTTCAGCACGTTACAAAACATCAAAATAGTTTATCAGAATGGTATGAAACATCCAAGTATATTATCGAGTACTTTACTAGTCTTGGCATGCACAAATCTCATAGGTCTTGTGATTTCTAATCAAAGTGTTGGTAATATTGACTGTAATATCACTCAAAAACTTTAAAATTAGTTTGATATTAATTTAATCGATTTATAGTCCTTAGGCTTCTTTTCAGCATGCAGGATACACAAATTGATTTAGATATAAATTCACAACATCCTTTTATGATACCAATCGGAATGAATCATTTTCATAGAAAATTATCACCTATATTATTTTACGATTATAAAACGATATAGCTTATAATAAATATGTTATTCTTAACTAATTTGCAATTGAGCATAGTTTATGTTGATAGTTTTCTTTCTTGAAGGCATAGGGAGGACAAAATGTTGCAACTAATTCATTGAAAGTACAATTTCTCTTTAGAATCGTAAGAAACATCAAAATATACAATCCAGAAGAATTCTAGACTTTGCATACAATAAACTTTATTTAAACTTACATTAAACAAGTTATGAATAAATCTCACTTAGAAATCTTTCTGAGCTTGAATATCATTTGAAATCGATTTAATCTTTTTTGTGCTCTTAAACTAATTGATTTAAGGAATACTTCTTCTGCATAATGGTATAAAACCAAAAAGAGTATAATCTTAAGCATTTTTAGTCTGGGCATGTTCTATTTGCTTAAATCTGACTCTAATCTTTTCATACAATAATCCGCTAGCAAATTATTTGGTTTAATAGACCTAAATCAACCTTAAAATATGCAGATAGATAAATATATTGATGTAAGATAAATTTCACGTATTTCACTAGTTTCCAATTCGAAAGATTCAACTGTAATCTGAAAATATCAATATACAGTAGCATACAAATGATTGATTGTTAGTTTATTTCCAATAGTTTTAATTCAGGAAGATTTTTGGAGCACACGATGTTACTAATTGGTTGACAGAATATGTTTTTCATCAGATTGCAATTAAACATGGATTAATATTATCTAGAATACCAGTTAATGATGGATTTCTAATCAAAAATGTCGTAATATTTTCTTAAAATTGTCCTAAAAATAGGTTATCAGGATCGAAGAAGTTTAGACACAATTTGGGTAGCGAAACTTCTAAGTATGTAATAAAAGGTTCGGTGTATATTGGTAGAAAGTATGGAAAACAAATCACCCATACTTTGATAATTCTAATAAAAATAATTCGCTTCAATAGAAACTTGTCAATTATCTTCATATTATATTGATTATTAATCGTTATATCATGCTACAAATTTCTTGATTCATGTGTGTTCGGAGAAAACAAATCGATACAATCTGAAGAGCAAATTCAGTAATGAAGAATAAACGCAGTATCAAGTTATTTACAATTTTTTTCGTAACTTATTATTCCTTTCAGAAATAACCAATATTAAGAATTGCCACGTTTAACAATATATTCATTTATAATTGTTTTATTTGTTTATAATGATTTTTATTTGTGAAGATTTAGGGAGGACAAAATGGCGCAACCAATTCCGAATCTGAAGAGGAATCGCGTGTCGGTGACAGTCGAGCCGACAGCGTCATCCTCGGGCACGTCCTCATCGTCCAACAATCAGCTGTCGCAGATCCCCAATCCGGGCACGTTGACGGACGAGCTGGCCGCCCTCTTCGAGTGTCCGGTTTGCTTCGACATGGTCCTGCCGCCGATTATGCAGTGTCAGGTTGGGCACTTGGTCTGCTCGAACTGCAGGCCGAAGTTGACCTGTTGTCCGACATGCCGGGGGACTTTAGGTAAATATACGCTGTTAATCACCATTGCAATGGCATGCCTTCGTTCATTTAGACAATTTAACTTCATTTAAGTTAATAGACCAGTTAGAAAGTTAGTTGTATGTTATTCCTTAAATAACCATACCTCTGATAGTTTCCTTTAATTTGTTATTGATATGTGTTTATCTCATTTTGCGTTTATCAGTACCACCATTATAAAGGCCAATTGATAAGTCATTTTCCAGCCATTTTTGTAAAGTACCGTTAAATTTACGGGCCTTATTTTGAAATTCCTGATAAATCGGTAACCCGAATGCAATTCCTAGTTTTACCGTTTTTAAAACTTGCCATACTCTTTATCATCTAGCCTTACGATTCTCAACCAGTGTAAAGTTTTAAAATTGTGCTACCAAATTTAAGATGTATATTAAGACAAGAGGAGCCCGCGAAACAAAGAAGGGGGATCCCTGTTTTGATCGAGTGAAAATTTCTATATTAATATATCTATATTTTGGAAAATAAAATTATCGATAAATATCGATATTTTTTTGACATGTCTTGGGTGCAAATATATCAATGAGTATCGTAAAAATGATGAAAGTAATATCTACAATTCCACGAAAAAGGCCTGATTGTTTTCTCAATACTCCCGTGTATCCAGAAACATAGTTTGATGTGGGTAATAAAAACCTAGAAGTAATTGTATTGTGACCCTATCCTCAGTTGTTTGAAGAAGAAATTATTCATATGAGGGTTGAGGGAATATCACAGTGAATGAATGTCATGGTCACAGTCACAATTATTTCACTCGGGTTTAGAAATATATATGAGCGTCGTCAAGCGTCAAACAGAGTAATTTTACTTATAAACTTAGTGGCGAGCCTAGATGCTATTGTAATAGATTTAAATTTCATGTTGCGTGGCACTTAACATGGTATGTTTATGCTTATGTAGAAATTATGAAAACATCGATTTTCTTGGGCTTATGCTCAACGAAATTTTACATTTAAAATTTCATAACATTCATATTAATATTAATTATAATTAATTTAATGTCTAGAGGGCTTTAATTAATATTAGTGTGTTTTTTTTTAGATAATTAATATATAATTTCTTTAATTGCCCTTTGGTCATTAAATAGAAAAGAATTCATATGTAATTATACACTAAGCATAAAAGGCTTAATTAATTCGACAATTGCTTTAATTAAGTCTTTGTGAAAATATAGAAGTAATACAGTTTGAATCCAAAACTTTAAAATTCGTTTTAATTTAAAATAGTTTCATTGCGAATAAAATGTAAGATATTATTTAAATATATACTATTGCTTAGAGTAATTTAATTAAATATTTTAAAATGTTTTAGGTGATATTCGAAATCTTGCAATGGAGAAGGTAGCCAACAATCTGATGTTCCCATGCAAACACAAGCAGAACGGATGTCGTATCTTCCTCGGTCTTAACGACAAAGCCGAGCACGAGGAGGTGTGCGAGTTTCGGCCGTACAGCTGCCCGTGCCCGGGTGCGTCCTGCTCGTGGCAGGGCCAGCTCGAGAAGGTGATGATCCATCTCAAACATGCGCACCAGAACATCACGACGCTGAACGGCGAAGACATCGTCTTCCTCGCCACCGAGATCAACCTGCCTGGCGCCGTTGACTGGGTGATGATGCAGAGCTGTTTCGGCCACCATTTTATGCTCATACTCGAGAAGCAGGAGAAGGTCGATGGGCATACGCAGTTTTTCGCCATTGTTCAGTTGATTGGATCGCGGAAGCAAGCCGAACACTTTGCCTATCGGTAAAATATTTATACTTTATTTTTGGTTTTCCTTCTTTTTCTATTTCTCACATCGATTTTTATTTCATTTCTGTTCTCTGGCTTTTGTTATCATTTATCTCTTATTTTCTACAACTTTGGAAGTTACCAAATCATTGTTGTCAATTTCAGATTGGAATTAAACGGTAACCGACGAAGATTGACGTGGGAGGCGATGCCGCGCTCCAGCCACGAGGGTGTCGCCTCGGCAATCATGGGCTCCGACTGCCTGGTGTTTGACACCTCCATCGCCCAGCTGTTCGCCGACAACAATAATCTCGGCATCAACGTGACCATCTCGGTGGTGTGATGCGATTAGACTGGCAAGTCAGCAACGACATCCACATGAAACGAACCACCTCTTTGCCTAACAAAAGATGTGCGGCCAACACAACAAACCTCAAAACTAAGCCGAATGCTAACCAACTCTCTAAAACCAAACCTCCCCCATTCAAACAAACAAAACACTCAAGAAACAACACCAAGAAATACTAGCGACGTTATCAATAGCCTCTTGAACTATCAATAAAATGTTGTTACGTACTTGTAGGATTCACACAGGTTGAGGACAGGTAATCGAGAGGAAGTGCCGGGGTACGCTTTTGTTTTCAACGCAAACATTTACCCAATAAGGCACGTCGCTGTGACTGATTAACGTTGAATTGACACGACCAGGAAGTTGAAAAACTAGGGAGCGAGAATAGGTCAGGCGATTCACACACACACAAAACATGCCCGAAACATGTAGTAATCATCATCAGGTTAATTTTTTGTTGTACATATTTGTCGAAACAAAATGACAAGTTTAAAGCTTAAGTGGTCTTAACAAATATCCGTAGATTTTAAAAACAAGCATAGAAAGGAAATGCAATGGGGGAAACAACGTTGTTGTTTTGCTTTTGTCGATGCGTAAGTTGAGCGCGGCAGCTGTATAAAAGCGAATGCAAAGCGTGAGGGGGGAACGACAACTATTTTTAAAAAAGCGTTTCGAACTAAGTGATAAACAGAGTAATGAACAAGATACTTATGAGGGCTTTTGTTTTATTTTTGTGATAACTAGCTGTAAGTGTAAAACTGTCAAAATGTGTTGGGCGCGGCGATTATGTTTTCTGTTTTTAATTTGCTTTTTTGAAAATGTTTTGTTTTCTTTCAACATGGTGACATTTTTTGTAATGAATTCTAGTTCTTCGTAGACTTTTCATAGTACGTTCTTTTATCGATCATTAAGTTGCGAATTTCGTTCATTTTCCCTTTTAATATTGGTTTTATTTCGGATGGTATGGTCCTGCGCCATTTAGTTTCGAGATATTGGTTCATTAAATTATAGTCAATTTTTGAAACGATAAGATGTATATGTTTCCTTTACACTTTCTTTGTACATTTCACTTGGTTGCTTTAAGTGATTGTTATCAAATAAGGCAGGCAATTTGTCAAATGATACTTTGTAAAATAACTCTTAAAATACAAATTTATATAAAATACAAATATTAAACAATTAAAATCAATTACTGATTGTTTTATTCGCCCACATGTCTATATATTTTATGTAATATCCAGGAAGAGAAACGTAACTGAAGTAATGGCCCTGGGAGGGAAAATATGGCTCCCTCTCGCCATGAGCAAACATGTCCCTCTGTAAAATTACTAAACTGTAGTATAACAAAGATATAATCTAGACCTATTACAATTATTACCTATTACATCTATATTCTTCGATACTTCGAAGTCGATTTTTTAATTTACTTAATTAGTAATTATTAATTTTATTACCTAGGAATTAATCAAAGTGTCGATAATATGCAGGAAGATCCCTGTAACGAATAAAAATAATTTGAAAATGCATTAACAGATGGCGCCAAATGGCATTTTCGATACCAATAAGTATTGATACTTTTCTTTGATACTTGGGTATCGAAAGTATCGAACTTTCAAAATTATTGATACCAAAAAGTATCGACACTTCGTGAAAAGTTGACATCCCTAGCTAAAAATATAGATTTTATTCACTTCAATTAATTAAACTCAAAGTTTTCTTTATTTTGTTTCCAACAAATATTACTAGATGGCCTGTCATGTACTTAATGTAGAGGAATGATAAGAGATGTATCCTTTTAATAACTATAATGTGCCATAACTGTGGTAAAGTTTTGGCTTGAATTAGCGCGTCAGGTAGTAGGTACGTTAACTATTTAACACAAAAATTTCCGGAAAAGTAATGTTTGAAATTGCCGCTTGCGGTAGATTTATTTACTACTGTATGTATCTGCCATACATGTTTGCTTCAAGTTTAAAACAATGATTTCATTAAATTTACAATATTCAGTGGCGGATTTTACTTATTACTTAGCAATTGTAGCGTCCTTATTTAAAGCTTCACAGGTTTTTGGATTATATATTTCGAAGTAACAACTCTTTTTATCTTTCTTCATTTTACCTTCCTAAGATCCGCCGGAAAATGCATTTTTCTAAAGATTGTTTTTGAAAATTGGGAAATTCCTCATCTTTGAGGTGTAGCACACTTGTTTAATGTTTCACATGGTTAAGGATCATATCTTTCGCAGGATCAACTCTTCCTTTCTTTTTCTGCATTGAGAAAATATTGTTCCCTGAGCGTTTTTGAAAATAGAGAAAAATCTTCAATTTTTAAGAGAACAGTTTTAGATGTAGCAGGATTAGATGTAACAATTCAATTCAGATCACATGGTTACCATATTTCCATGACTTCTTATGGTGTAAGGCATTTATTTGTTATTGTTCTGCACTAAATGTTTCCTACTTATGTATTGTATGAAAACAAGTATATTAACAAAAACAAATATGTAGGAATTTAGGTTGGCATTTGCTGCGCTTTCCCACATCGCCACCATCGGCGGGGCGCTTAATTCACGTCCGGGCGTTTTTCGCGTTTTGTTA